>JAEIFJ010000610.1:3077500-3310000 GCA_018903435.1 Leucophenga varia
ATTAAATTAAATAAAATCAATCAATATTTATGTTCAAATAAAAACTTTTAATAATAATTAAAAAAAAAAAAACTGTTTAAATAATAATTATTTTATTTTTTTTATATATTCTTGATCAGCTGAACGAGACGAATTGATCTAGCCATGTCCATCCGTTCGTCTGCCTGTCAGTCTTTAGTAACACGTTTCTAAACTTGAGCGTTTTTCAACACTATTCACGCACTATGCAACGCCCATACAAACCTAGCGCCTATTTGTTCTTATACAAATTCACCTACCACATTTCAATTTTTTTTTTAAATGTATTCCTTTGGCTTTTGAACAAACTTCAACATAGTCTCAACAGTCAATTAGCCCCCCTTACGAATGTTCTACGCCACTGATACTTTTATATACGAGTAAATATAAGCAATTCGACTATCTTCGTGTAATGTGTATTTGAGCTTCGGTTTTTGTTAATTGTTTTTGTTTTTTGTTACTTTCATTGATTGAATACTTCCCAACGTTTCGAATTTACTTGCTATGTATTCGAATCGTTGCATGTTTTTAGTTAATTTTTGATTATTGTTGTTATGGTTTTTATTTGTATATAGAAAATATTTAATTATATTACTTTTAGTATTTTATATTCCTGGCATTCCTCACATGCCAACAACAACGCTGCATCATCGCCCTGTCCTTGGCCTTCACACACTTATTATTAAGTGAATATATTATACATATTGTACTAAAGTAGTAGTAGTTGTAATATAATAATAATAATAATAAACCAAGCGAATGTTGTCTAGAGTGCCTAATTGACTGACTGACTGAGTGACTGAATACCTAACTGATTGCTTATATGACGATCTGATTTTAAAAAAAAAAATATTTTATTTTCTATACCCTTCACTTTTAATGTAAACAATCATACATATTTTTATTACTATGAAGACTTTGTAAAAGTTGCTTAGCGGCAACATTTTTCTTTAATAATATGTACACCGGTGACTACTTAATGACGTGGCCACCAGTTCAGTTCGGTTGTGTTACCATTGTTACCAACTTATTTTATAAGCACTGACGAACACATTTAAGACGCTCTGCAAGACATGTCATGCATATCGTCATGCTATCACGTGAACAAACAAGTCCTCAATGAATCATGCATGCATCATCAATGACTTTCAATGAGATTTTGGAAAACGTTGACCTGGGGCCTAATGGGGGCCTTTGAAACCGGAAAAGCCATTTCTTTGTAATAAATAGACGTAGGGACATGAAACTGGGCACATATTAAATATGGTTCGAAAGGGATTCAAGGGATTTCTTAAATTTGGACTTAGGACACATTTGTGTCCCAAAATAGATTTGTGTTATATATCTGTGTCATATATCTGTGTCATATATCTGTGTCATATATCTGTGTCATATACCTATGATGTTTCTTCAAAAATGTTTGTCATATAGTATGTATGAAGCGTATATGTAGTATGGTGTATGCATATATCTATGATGTAGTGTGATATTGTTGTATACATATACATCGTCATATTTCTGTGTCAAATATCTGTGTCAAATATCTGTGTCATATATCTGTGTCACATATCTGTGTTATATACATATATGTGCTATGTACCTAGAGTGATGTACCATTAATGAACCTTTTTATGTTCTATTAAGTTTTGTCATACATATATCTTAGATATATAGTAATATAACATCAAAGTTCTTTGTCATAGCATATTTGTCAAATATCTTTGTCATATATAGTTGAATATATCTATATATCGACAGTATTTTTTTTTAATGTAGTGTGCGCAGCAATGAAAAAAATTCCAAACATATACACACAGCTAAGTACATACAAATACATACAAACAAGTATGTACATAAATATTCCCGTTGTTTAAACGCCCAGCATATTATTAAAAAAAAATATCTTCTCAGTTATATTACACTACGCTTTAAAATTATAATAACAGTTATGATACTATGTATGTATGGTATACCATCTAGGAGTATAGTCTTTTTTTTGGGATACAACATTTTTTCAGATACAAATGTGAACATTATTTTGAGAGATTTAAAAAATATTGATCTTATTAATCTGAGAGTTGAAACATTTTAATATCTGCTTTTAATTGTGCATAGCAGTGTTTAATAGTAAAATTCTGTTTTGCGCATGCGTAGCCGAAATTGAGCAAATTCAAATGAAGGCATTCAAAGACAATAAATATGTACTCAAATTTGAACACCCACTCTGGTAAACTCGGTTGGGGAAGCAACGGGCAATGCCAGTGGCGTACGCATTGTGCATTTTCTTATTTTTGTACGAAAATTGAATTTAATTGTGGGATTTCTCTGTTAAATATTTTATTTATTTTTTTGTTTTTATTTTTTTTTTAATATCTTCAATTGGCGACGTCGCCATTGCTCATCATGTTTTTTTTTTTTTTTTTCGTAATTGTTATTGTAATTTATTGACTCGGATGCTACGTGAGCGTTATTGAAAATGGTCATTTCATTGTTTTTGTTGTCGTTGCATGTACATACTTTTTTTTTCGTTTTTTTTTTGTCCATTTGTTGTTGCACCTATATTTATTCGCAGTTTTTGTTATTTTTATTTTAATTAATTTATTCAAACATTGAACTTTTATTTGCTCGCTTCCAGCAACTTTAGCAAATAACTCAAACTGAGAAACAGACAAACTGTTATTTGCATTAGCAGCATTATGTATGTATGTACTTTTTCTATTATTATTATTATTACTAATAATAATATTATTTAAAAAAAAAAAATTTTTTTTTTGGTTTCACAATGCTACCCGGTAATGCACGGCAATATTTTAGCATAGCAAATCAAGCACAAATGTTCTTGTATTGAGAATTTTAAAAGCTTAAATTGCAAAATGAGAGAGAAATTTAGTGAGCGCACTGATCTACGCTCTAACAAATTTAATTTTTATGCATTATTTAAATTATTATTTTTTTTTACTCTTCGTTCTTGATATAAGAACGATTGTTCGAGATAAGTTTGTGCAATTTTTTTTTTTTTTGAAACTAAAATTTCTGAGTAAAAAAATTGATAATAAAAAACTAACGAACTTTTAATTATTTTCAGATATAATTTATTTTTTTTGCAAATTAACGAAAAAAATGTTTTTGTTTGTTAATAAAAATTATTATTATCATTAAAAGTTATGCAAACTTCAAGGAAAATTTACAGAACAACTTTAAAATAAAATAAAAAAAAAAAAATAAAAAAAAAAAACCTAAAAGAACGACAAGCAATTTAATTGAAATTGAATAAATAAAACGCAACAAAGATAGACAGACAATAAGAAATATAATCAGACAGACAGACGGACGGACAGTTATCAATTAAAAAAAAAAGGCAAAAGGAAAAGTTTTGTAATTGTTTCAAAAGACATTCACACAAGTTGCATTTGTGCAGCGTTCGAGCGAGCGAGCGAGCGATCGAAACGGAACGTAACGCAACGGCCTTTCGCCATTTTTCTGCTGCTGTAAGCTGTAAGCTGCTAGCTTCTAGCTACGGATTGCCTCTCCCATGTCTGCTCAGTCATCGGCTATCGTGTGAATTAATTGTTGTCAGGAATTTAACGCTGCTGCTGCACGTGATTTCTATGCAGAAATTGAAAGCAGAAATCGTTGACAATGGCAATCCGATACAATACGATACGATTCGACCCTACCCAACACAATTGTAAGATACAAAGGCAACGACATAGACAGACAGACAGACGGACTGACTACTGCAACAGGTTAAATGCAGAATTTTCAAACGAAGTCACAATCACAGTTACAATTAGTGTTAGCACAAAGCCAGAAACAATCGTGGCAATAACTCAAGGCTAACTTGTTGCTTGTTTGTGAACTTGTTGCTAGAATTGATTTTACTTGTAGCAATTTAGTGTTATATATTAAAAAAAAATAAAATAAAAACAAATTAATGTATGCATTTATTTATTTATTTAATAAGAGAATAGGATTGTCAAAGAAATTAGAAATCCGTTCGTTCAATCACAATTATAATCACAATCACAATTATAAAACAAAATCAAAATCTATTCAAAGATTTCTTTCTTACTCTCTTTCTTTCCTCTCCCCCTCTCTCTCTCTTCATGCAAATGGCAGCTCCTCGAATACAAACTTCATTGGCAACTCTGACAAGTTCTATTATTTACTCGATGGGATAACTTCTTTCAGTCAACGTGCTTCAAAGAAGGCTACACGTTGGTGACATGGGTTTTTTTTTTTTGGAAAGCTTTGAAATCATTCACATTGGTTTACCGTTCCAAATTTAGTGGCCAACGTCTTTCTCTAGTTTCCATTGCAAAAGTAGTGTTTTTTAATTTCAATCGGAGTAGTGACTGTGATTTAAAAATCAGAGTGTTTTTAAAAAGTGATTTGCGAATTATTTTTTTTTTATTATAAATCGAAAAATATAGAAGGCAGAAAAATTCTCGGTCGAAAAGCTATCGAAAGTGATTTAAAGATATCAAATATCGTTGCAGCCAGTTTCATCATGCTTAAATATGTATAAATAGGACAGAGACTTGCAGGTGGCCACCGTTTGCTTGTTACCTAAATTGGTAAAGACGCAAGGTGTAAAATCTCAACATTTAATTTATGTAGAAAATATATGAAACTCTCTTGAATTTTATATAAATATTGAAAATGATGCAGTGATTTTCAAATCACAAAGAAAAAATTGTTTGGAGGCATAAAATTTGGGTTGAATTTTAAATGGAATGAAATAAACGATATACATAAAATCTCTTACTCAATAATGTACTAGCTTATCAAATGGTTCTCGTAATATAACCCTTAAGACGACACTCGATGAGTGTTAAAATTTATTGGTGAAATTAAAAACTTTAAGTTAATTTTTTTTTTTTACTGTGGACCTTGGAAAGAAACGAACGCAAAAACTATTTTAAATTATTTGTATAAGATAAGCGTGCTGACTTTACTAAATTTTTGGCGTTGCTATTAGTTTAAGCAAATTTAATTTACTTACATATCTCATAATGGAAGCTATCTTTTTATTATTATTATTTTCGGCGAAACATGCCAAAACTGCTTAAAGCTGATAGTAGCTGTAATTTCTGTCTGGATGATGATGATGATGATGAATCACAGGGGCAGTACTAGGAGGTACTATATGTACAGTTTTGACTTTTATCAACTGACAGATCGGATGATTCAGGCAACTGTTAGCCTACTTCAGGGCTACAGAGCTGACTATGATTATAATAAATTAGACAGCGTTTTAACTAAAGCTTCAAACTAAAAATAAAATATACGAATCTATTAGATAAATACTTAATAAATTTAACAAAACAAAATTCCATTTAATTAAGTTGCCTGTCACTAATTAGATTCAAGTCCTGAGCCAAGCCAATGACTTTGCTTTGATCCAATTAATCAAGCTAACCGGCAGTCGGGCAGTAAGCAAACAAGCAAGGCTGGCAGGCAAGTAAGTTGTTATCTAATTTACGGTTCAACTACCGAATAAACTATGCAGCTAATATATAACGTATATTTTCATTAGTATTTTTGTCTAACTTTAAAACAAACTGCGGGTATTTTTTATTATTTTTTTTTTTATTTTTGTAGGTTTTTTATTTAAAAACAAAAATAGCTAGTGTCAAAAAACTGCGCCATGCACAACCCTGAGCCAGTAGAAACGTCTTAACTTGTTAGTAGCACTAGCAGTGGCAGTGGCGTCAGAGTAACGCGTCTTAGCCGGTTCTTTCAATTATGCAAAACGCAATCGAAATCATGCGAATCATATCAAATTGAGCTCAACTAAACAAATCTACAAATTGATGATAACTACATACATTTTCGACTTCTAACTAGTTAAGATTATAATACGTAAAAACGTAAAAATAACACAAGCTAAACAGAAAACAAAAAAATTTTAAATAAATAAATTTAAGAAAAAAAAACAAAAACAAAAAAAATGTATATAAATGAGAAACAAGAAATCGGTCAGGTACGTTTTTTTTTTTTTATTATGTTTTCTAGATGTAGTTACGAATGTCGAAATATTTGAATGAATATTTGATTGCGTTTATTTTTTCGAACGCACTTCAAAACTTCCGGTTAAAAAAAAAAATTTGAAGAGAATCTTTGGAAATCAAAATATAAATATGCGAAATGTAAATACAAGTAACTGATATGTATTTAGATACACTACATTTGAAATTGAACAGCTCATCTGCGTCGTATCTTTACGCAATACTTTACCCCAGAACCTTCTACAATGTCCAAATTTGTCAACTAGTTTTATACTCGTAGGTATTCCCATAAGCAGTCTACAGTTTTTCCTTTGAACTTGTAAAAGATATTGCAGGAGATTTTTTTTTTTTAGGTTTTTGGACAGTTTTCTTGATGTTTTGTAGTTTGTAGTGCTTCTTTATTTCCGTCTAAATTCAGTAAAGGCAGGATTACTATACGGAAGACTAAAAGGAAATTGATAAGCCTAACGTTTCAGTTTGTGGGCGGCTGACACGGTATTGAGCTAGCCAGTTCCGATGGCAGGGAATCCAGAAGGTGCACGTTTTAGAGCTATTGAAAGCATCAACTGCTTTCCTGTACGCCAGAAGATTTCACTGGAACAGATTATGATGATGACCTAAAGTGCTCTGAAGGCGTTCCGAATGTCGACGTTCTTGTGAATTTTGCAATTGTTGTAATGTTTTGCGAATACTTCCGCCTTTGTCTTTGTCAAAATCAGCAATAAAAATCCAAAAAAAGAAAAATTTGTATCAAACAGCATTTATGACATTGTTACAGCCATAGCTAAAAATGTCTTTTCGTTATACTTGATATCAGTTCCAAGTTCAGCTCTTATCGTACATATAAAAAAAAGATACTTTTGTATCTACGTTTTTGAAGTGACAACTTGAACACTTATTATCATAAGTAATAACAGAAAAACAAAAAAAAAAACAAGTATAAACTTTACATTTTTTTTTGTTTAAGCTTTGTGAACTTCAAAAAAAAAAAAAAAAAAACATTCAATATTTCAACATCAACCACAGATCGTATCGTATATATTTTTTCTTTAAATAGAGTTCGAAGAACTCATAGCAGTGTAAATAGAGATCGGCGACCGCGTCCAAGCAATATGCTTACGGATGCTGACTGCTAGCAGCGATGCTTGACGTTTTTTTTCTTTTTAATATCTTCTCGTTGCGTTCCGTTGCGATGCGATGCGATGCGGTTGGGTCGAGCGTGAATTTCATAGTTTTATTTTGCTGCTTAGAATATACCATATGCATATGTGTGTATGTATGTATTTGTAACTTTGCTGTATAGTTCGAAGCGTTTCATGTCAATTCAAAATAAGCCATTATGCCTAGATTTATAATTATTGTCGCTGTTTGCGTCGCCGTATTAATATTATTATTATTATTTTATTTCAAACACTCGCTTACAAGGTGAACCAGTAGTAGTCGTAGTCGTAGTACTACATAGACAAGACATAACGTTGACCAGCTGCGCGCATGCGCAAAACACATTCCAATTGACGTCTGCTTTACGACGACGACGAACGCAAAAAAAAAAAAATGCTTTGTGCAGGTTCCGCTCCATTTGTTTCTTGTTTTTGATTTATTATTTTAGACGGGACTCCCCCAGTTTGAAATTGATCTATAACATTAAAGTATTTACATACATGCTGAATAATATAAAATAATTATGTTGTTTTTTTTTATTCTATTTATATTTGCTTGATTACTATTATTGTGATTACTTATTATTCTTGTTATTTTTTATAAATATTCTTATTATTAATCAACACTTTAGGTACATAGCTAGGCAAAAAAAAAAAATATAGTTGTCTAGTTTTATGACTATTGTTAATTATTCTTTTGTCTTTTTTTGTACTTTTTTTGCTGCTTAAAATTTATGCTGAAGCCTTGTAAAATATTTGTTGGCATTTTTATTTTTAATAAACTCAAAAATGTTTAATATTTATCGCAATATCATCAAAATCTATCATCATGAACTATCACGCATGTTCTCGTCATTTGAGATTTCTCTGACACCCCAGATACTATATTTTTGAGCTTTTAAAAATGTCTCAACTTTTTTTTTTTTTTTTTTATTTTCTGCATTCTGTGTCTGTCTGCATGTTTCCTTTAATTTATGTTTATAGTTTTAAATTAAACATTTTTAATAAAGTTATTACTATGTCTTGTCTAAGTCATATTTTTCATTATTTTTTGTTTTTTTTTGTTCTAATTCTATTTATGTTTTTGTGGTTGACTGTGTTTTGCGTGTTTTGCGGTTTGAGGTTTTAATACGCAAAAACCGCAGCGACACGCAATAAACGCAACGAACGATTCGATTCGATTTGTCAAATACAAAAAAAAAAAAAAAGACCGTAAATATCGCGTTTGTTCAATTCATTAGCAAACACTTTAACGTACATCAAAATCATTATAATTATCAGCAACAACATTGAAATAATCTTTTTAAATAAACAAGAACGACATAGTACATAGTATGTACTTGGTTTATTGATCTAAAACATTATTAAACGCCTTAAACGCCCTAAAATTCACAACTGTCAGTGAGAGAGACAAACAGACAGACAGACAGACAGACAGATCAATAGATAAATAAACATTGTAAATAGACAGCTTTGATCCGCATCGATCTTTGAGATACCGTCTCTGTATCTGTATCCGTAAATGTATCTGTTTCGGTATCCGTATCTGTATATGTATCTGATCTGTATCTGTAAACGATAATTGTGCTTTAAGTGCTATAAAATTATTTGTATTCATATAAAGCGTCTCTATATTTCTTATTTTTCTACTTCGCTTTTATTTTATATTTAATATTGAACTAAAATATTTACACAAAATATCAGAAACTACTTATTTAGATTTAATATATTTTTTTTAAATTTTTTTTTCATTAATGTTGTTTACCAAAATTTAATTTATTTATTTGCTTTTTATTTATATAAAAACTCTACAATTTATTGTTTGTTGCAATAAAATTTTTATTTATTGTTGGTAGGTGGCTAGTTAAGTAGACATAATAAAAAAAAAAAAAAAAAAAGAAAAGTACAAATTGCTTAAAGTTCTCGCTTTGGTGTGAAAAATTGCGTATGGAAAATTTTTTAGTATAATTTTTTTTTTTTTTTTTTTGCTAATTTAGCAATAATTGGTGAAATTTTATAATCGTTTTGAAAATACTTATTTGCGCATTATTATTTTCACTTAGTGCTAATTTTTTTATTTAATTTTTACTAAATTGTTTTTCAATAAATTTTTTTAGTTGCATTTTGGCATAAATTTTATTATATATTTTTTTTTTTAAGTATAAGTTTTTTTTTTATACAAAATTCTTTATTTTTTTTTAACGGAATGAACTATAATCTCTGGAAAAATATGAAAATGCTGCCTTAAAATATTTTCAGAAACCGTTCCCATGGCTGGTAGTACCACAGATTACCACATATGTCCAAATAGGCTTTAATATTACTTTATAAATAAAAAAAATGAGGGATGGATGAATTTTTTTTCCCAGAAGCCAAAGGAACTTCTTTAACCTTACATTCATTTTATGTTCATGTCAAGCATCCATCGCGCTCCAGTCACAGTTTCTTGGAGTCCCTTAAGTCTATCAGCAGATCCCCAGGGTTGCCTAAGCCTAATTGGAGAGACTGGATAGGCACACCAGCCGCCTTGCCATAACAACAGTGGACAACAGTGTTGTCGTTACCCGCCTACATAGAGACCATCTGCTGAATCTGCCTCCTCCAACTCAACCAACCTCTGCCCAACTAATATGTAAATGTTAATTTAATACTAATGTTACTTTGACAGTCAATGTTAAATAATAAAAATTGTTTGATTGTGTAAAAGGACACGTTGCAAAAAAAAAAAAAAAAAAAAAAAAAAAAAATCAGTCCAAATCACAGTCCCACTTTTGTTTGTGTTATCGATTATTTTTCAGTTCTAATTGGACCGATTCAGTTATTTAACTCAGAAACAAAAATTTAAAGCAATATGTTTGTTGTTGTTTAGGGTGTTTACGCATGACGCTTTCCACTTATCCTAAAACTGTAATTTTTTAGGGTTGCCAGCACTTTAATGCAAATCTGACGTTGATTCTGAGACACCCAATATAGCAACACAATCGCATGTGCTTGTTGTTGTTGTTTTATGGCTCGAGCTTGTGTTTTGTAATTATTATTTTTTTTTGCATTAAAATGTATGCAGTGTTTTTTTGTTGTTCCATAACTTTTATATGGCTGCAGTGTGTTTGTTGTATTCTTTTTGTGTGCCTTCAGCGAATATGAAAATAAAACGTGAACAAAAAAAATTGTTACTCAAAACTGAGTATTTTTATTATTTATTTTTTCTAATAAAGTTAACTATTTTTGTTGTTTTTGTTTTTAATTAAATCATTATAATAAAAAATAATAGAATTCAAACGCCAGCAGAACACTTGTTTAATATTAAAAATAAAATCATTTGTTTCAAAATAAGAAAACAAAAATATATTTACTCTATTTTTTTTTTTTTTATTTATTCAAATGAAGATTTACAAAGACATTAAATGTTACAGCAAAGTGAAACTATATAAAAGTATAATATTTTTTAAGTTAAATATTCGCAGTAGATACTTTCGTATTTTCTAAATAAGTGAAACGCACGCGCTATTTACATTTTCCTAACGTAAAATAGAGTAAATATTATTTTGATATGAATAGTGTAATTGGTATTATATTTTACTCAAAACTTGACATTCTAAATATATTCATCGGGTTGTTATTTGATTAACGTAATAAAAAGTAGCTAAGTATAAAAGCATTTATCTAACAGAAAGACAAAAATAACTAAAAAAAAAATAATTAAAAAAAATGGCGCTTTTTTTTTATACAACAAATTAGCTGCGTATACGTAATAAAAATAAATAAACACACAAACATTACGTATACGCCGCGTTGGAATGCTCAGTTTAATTAGAAACAAAGATACAGTTCAAACAAATATTTACAAAAAATTAATTTTCTTATTAAAAACAAAACAAGGCATAGAAAAATTTTGTATAAATTATTCAAGTTCTGAAAAATTCTTAGTATTGAGCAGCAAACAAAAACATAATGTTGCGCATACGCCACGTTGCTCACAAAACATTCTAAGCGCATTGTCCGTCTGTCTGTCTGTCCGTTTGCCTCTATTCACGTGTCGCAATATGTTAAGTATTATAATAATAATAATAAAAGTCATTGCAACACAAGGGTTGAGGTAATCAATACTAACGGATCAACTAGTAATGACCAGTTTAAAGCGCTTTGAACTGACAAAATGCTGTTAGCTAATATTACTCAGTAGTCTATCTAAAAAAATACTTTAGACGTAATAAACAACAATTTCTTATACTCGTATTGGTTTAGCTGGCTTATTTAGCTCCATGCATATTATTATTACATATTTAATTTAATAGCAAAAAAAAAAAAAAAAATACAAAAGTAACAATATTATATTCAAATAAATAAAAAAAAAATTAAATCTATTGAGTTGGTACCGACTATAATTTATGCTTAAATGACTGCAACAATAATTTATATTAAAAGATAAAAAATAGATAAAATAAATACCTACATGCACGTGTCTATAATCGATTGCAAAAAAAAAAAAAAAAACTTAATGCAGAATTTGGTGAGTTACTTTTTTGAAGACAAAATAAAAAAAAAAGATAAAAGAACGTTTTTTTTTTAAGCGTTAGATCTATGCCGACGTCTTACGTATTTTTTCCGCACAAAATCTATACAATATAGTAAAAGTGTTTCTATGTCCGCTATGGACTTTGAAACTATACAGCCGATGAGTTCCAAATCAGTTTTATTAGAAAGGTAAAAATTCAAGTATAATTATAGAATACTAAAATAATGCATTAGGTCATTAGGTCAGGTGTAGACGATTTTGAGTTTTCATGCTTTATAACTGTCACATATTGATCACCTCGATAAGACAAATGGATTTAACCATGTCCGTCTGTCTTTCTGTGCGTCTGTTAGTTACTGCGCGATTTACTCGCTCAGTTTTAAAGATATTGTGCTGAAATTTTAAATTTAAGCTTTTCAAGTACCTGTGTACTTTCTGTGTTAAATCTATTTGCCGCCCACTTTTAGGTATAGCTCCCATACAACGTATAATATTTTGCCAAGCTCTTATAAAAAAAATATTTTCATAGAACTAATGGCTTCGAATATAGTACAAATGGTTCTTATATCAATCCAAATCTTCAGTTTAAAATTGGTACAAATCGGGCCGCGAATTTGTATTTTAAGATCAAATTTAATGCAAATGCTACACACGAAGATCTATTAGCTTCGGTTCCACCGAAGTTAACGTTTTTTCTTGTTCTTTTTTGTTTTTTTTTTCATTTTTTGTATGTTTTAATACTAGCCTCAACATATTGTGCTATCGCTGCAATAAAAAAAAGGAATTTTTAGTGTTTTTTTGTAAATTTTCATACTGAAAGTACAAAAATACCACCGAAAAGCACTGAAATGGCACTAAAAAAAACAGCAGATGCGAAACAGAAAAGTGCCGAAAGAGCAGCCGAAACGCATGTACAGCGTAGTAGCACCTGTCGGGTATACGCTAGTATTCTATAAATAAATAAAAAAAAAAAACATACAAATCGAATTCAAAATTCTTAAATGTTTTATTTAAATTTTTGACGCTATTTGATTAAAAAACAAAACACAAATACTTACGATCTTAACTAAATAAATAAAAAAAAGCAATTTAAATTTGGCGCCGCATTGGTTTCATTTTGTGTGCTTTGATGTAAACAAAATGTGGGTAAAAATCTCTTGTCATAAATCTGCATAGCTTCATCAGCTCAAACAACTAATCACGCGCGTTCAACACTGGTCAAATGACACAATCACATAATCAGTCAGTTAAGCGTGTGACTTCTAGCAACGTGGGTCATTTGAAAAGTATTTGTTAATATAAAAATAAACAGGCTTCAGCAACAATCAGATTTATAAAAAAATCCAGACTCTATAGAGTACATTGGCGCTGATTTTAACTTTAGTCTCACCATTTTTCTTGGTTTCACTATAGTAAGTATTTATAAAACCTCTCTCGCATATCATTTTATTCATGTGTAAAGTTTAAATCTTGCCTGCAGTAGCTTTGCTTCTTTTTTTTATTTTGTTTAAATCTTATGTAAATATATATATATATATATATATATATTTATTTATTTACTTTTTTTTTATTTATTTAACTAAAGCTCATGTCAAATAGAACAAACCAAAGCACTGAATCTGTCACAAGCAGCGTCTACAGCGAAAAAAAATAATAATTTTGGCGACATTCCTGATGTTTATCATAATTAAAAATTCAGACAGACAGACAGACGGATGGACGGACAGACAGACAAACTGATAGTCAATGTGTGTATGTATTTAAGTGCTTCAGTATTAAATGAATTTTTAACTTTCCATCGCTTTTTATTTGCATTTTCATTTAAAGAAAAAAAAATATATACAAATTTATTTTTAAAAAACTAAGCCAAGTCGCTAAGTAGTACGCGTTATCCGTGTGCCGTTTAGTGTGCCTGTCAGATTATTTGCCCAAATCATAATAAAAATAATTATAATAATAATTACATAAGATCATAAGATACTTTTTATTTTTATTTTGTAGACTTTAAAAAAAAAAATTAAGTAGGACACCGAAACAACTATTACGATTAGACTAAACTGAAATGAATCAAATAAATTTCATTTTATTTTCATTTTTGTTTTGGAAATATTTTTAAACTATTTCGCATCTAAAATCAATATTTTTTACGAAGTATTTTTCGAAGCGTTGCCTTCAAAATAATGACTAATACATAACAATTCGAATTAGACCAAATCAATAGAAAAACAGTAAAATTGAATTTAAAAAATTTTTTTTTTTTTCAATTAACTCAGTTCAAATTCAACGTCAATCTAAAGCCATAAATCAAGTGCAACCTTGGGGAAGGTTGTAAAATTTTGAATGATTTACAATTTGTAAAAAAATTACATATAGCAAACTATAAGCGGTGTACAACTTTCTGTTATTTTGCGACTACCAAAATATTCTTGTATAATATCCTTGAATAAGTTTGTGCAAATGTATGTAACAGGCTGAAGTAGGCATGGTAGACCCTATATATTCTTGAACAGCATTGATAGGAGAATCGTTATAACTATGTTCATCTGTCCGTCCATCCGTCCGTCTGTCTTGTCTGTCTGTCATATGAAAACGATTATCTCGGAGACTGGTAAAAAAAGGGCCACCATATTTAAAACTAAGACTTACAAATGGTTTTTCTTTAGACCCATTTTAAGGGGTACCCCCCATACAAACCTACCCCAAAATTGTGGGTTTTTGCATACAAACTTCAATGTTTCTTATTTTAGGAAGTCTTTATTTGGTATAAATTATGTCTATGATAGTCTCAATACAATATCCCAATATGGGTGGGACCAACTAAATTTTAGGTATAGCCCCCATGCAAATCTTGTTGTTATAAGCGTTTTACCAGAGTTGAACCCATAATTCTGTGTACAATTTTTCTACCTGAAAAAAAAAAGGTGCAGTGTATGTACATACTTGAATTTTAGTTAGTTCTCACACTTTACCTTAACTATTTATATTTTTTTCGTTTCGTTACGTTTTTTTTTTTTTTTTTTTTTTTTCAATTACAAACGACGTTTATCGATTTAATTGAAAAAAAAAAATGAAAATGGAATTGTTTAGAATATTAGATAGAATAATTATGCGATAAGAACCGCACAGTCAATTAGTTAGTTTATTAGTCGGATGCGCTAAAGGCAATTTTTTTATTTTTTTGTTTAATTATTAACATTTCACGCCTTTGTTGTAAATTAATTACATATTTTACGCTATTTTTTTTTTTTTATTATTTATTTTTTTCTTCCGTTTTGTTAATTATTACAGTATTTTTTTTTTAAGCATTACAAAACAACTGAAAATGTTTTACAAATAGGGAAGGAGCGTGCAAACATGCAAAATCAGAAGAAGCAGAAAAAAATTAAATAAATTAATTAATAAAAAAATAAATAAAGCGCTATGCTAAACGACAGAACAGTTCAGACCGGAGCAGACATGGAAACGCATTTCAATTAAATTTTCTTCATTGAATTCTCGTTAACGTTTTGCAAGGACAACGTTTCGTATGCGCAATACGAATAAGTAAGTTACGTTACGTTGAATTTTACGTAAAACATAACATAGCAAAGTCTAAAGTCTAAAAATACCGCACGTCACCGAAATTTTTGGAATATTTATCTATTTACTTTTTGATTTATTACCGCCGTAAACGTTTTTTTTATCTTTTGCACTTGACCCCGACCGTTGCCAATGTTACTTTGCTACCGTAAATTGTTAGCACAGTGCTTTTTAAGATTAAACAAGCAAATTGAAATTGAATCCTTGTTTTTAGCTGCTGCAAAATTTTTCCAAGTTAAGCTTTTCTTGGACAAAAACTAATTCAGGATGTTTCGTTTTGTAATTCTCAGAATTCAGAGATTGTGAGAAAAGGATTTTTAATAAAAACACATTATTTTTTTTAGCACCAAAATTCAATGCTCATGAAGAGAAGGGGCTTCTCTGTATCTTTCATTTAAAAAGTCTAAATTAAGAATAAGGTTGGCTTATTTTAGCATTTCAAATTTTTTTGTCTCTTTCTTTTTTTTTTTTTTTTTTTTTTGTTTTTTTTTGGTTTCGTCTACTTTTAAAACATACTTTACTTCTTTTAAAAAAAAAAAACCTTGGCGACATTTTATGTTGTGCAAAGATTACAAAAAATTGCTAGATAAGTTGTATGGCTTTCTGTCCGTCCGTCTGCCTGTCTGTCTGGGGTGTCTATCATAATTTGAGGCGACGAATTTAAGACAACTCGGAGACTGTACAGCATGCATGTTTGATTACGAAATATATGTTTATATTTTTATCTGTTTGTTTATTTATTTGTTTGTTTATAATGTGATGGCGGCGTCATGTTTTAGCCAAAATTTTTGTTGTTTTGTGTTTTGTTTAAATAACTACAGTAATGGTTAACTTTATTCGTGTTAATCGAAAAGAGCTGAGAATTCGAGTAATAACTGAAAAAAAAACTTTATTTTTAAGGTTACATATCTCGAAAACTGTGTTTTTTTGGTGGCCATTTTTGTTTTGTATTCCAAAAAATTCATGAAAATTTTTCCAATTACACTTCGATGTCATCGACGTCGTCAACTACTTCTTCCTCACTCATGCGCTGTTTATATAAATAATAATTTTTTATTTCATTATAATCGCTCAATGTTCATAAATATTGTAAATATTTTTCAGTCAAATTTTTAACGGTTTTACAATTTTAAACAACAACAGCGCCATCTATTTGTCATATTGCATACATTCAGTATTGTACAGCAGCACAACACTACATAAACAGCTGCACAGCACTAATTTAATATTTTACAACACTGCGACTATTGTGAATGCACTCGTTTTCGTAGTAGATTCTTTCGAGAAACCGCATCAAGGCATATTTTCGCTTAAAGGCACCCAAAGCAAATAAATAAAATTTATACAAAATGAGTAACTGGAGAGCTGCTGGACTTTCGTAAGTTTATACATAACATAAAATATAATGAACAATAATTACACTGTGCGCCCTATTTGTTTTGTGCGATATTGCAAATGCTGTTTCTTGCAATACATACGCACATTACGTAATTTTTTGTTGTTGTTGTTTTTGCTGTTGCGCCTCTGTCGCAAAGTAAAATAAAGTTTATTATTTTATATTTATAAAATATTTCATTTGATTTGCAGTTACATCCAATACTCAAACATTGCTGCACGTGTATTGCGTGAATCATTGAAAGCCAATTTGCGTGCCGACGCTGCAAAGAGGAACGAGAGCCATGTCAAGTTCACACCATGGGCAAATGGCAAACCAGCACGTAAGTATTAAAAAAAAAAAAAAATTGCAACTACAATTAAATACGCCTGAAGACGAGAATTGTTTATATCGAAACAGAAGTACTCAATCAACACAAACATTTCTTACTTTATATTTCGAAAGACTTTCCACAATTTACGAACTATTCTTCATCTATTTATTTTATTATTATTATTTCCAGATGAAAAGTAATTTCGGTTTTAGTTCTGTACGTGCTCAGCGCTAGAACAAAACTATTTAAGCAAAAACTCATCTATCTTATTAAAATCTATCTATAAACTTTGTAGACAGTAAGTCAAGAAGCTGCGGCGTTTATGTGTGCAAAAAAAATGCTTAACACAATATTTGGTCTCAGAAAAACACAAATCTAAACTAATAACCAGAAAAATATTCTTCCAAATTTGTTATTTTGCCCAAAATGTGCTGTTTTATATAACAAAAAAAAAAAAAAAAAAACCAAGTGAAAACATGAACTAACTTTTATTTTCTTGAATAATCTATAAATCCTAGAACGACCTAGAACATCTATGTTATTTACTTTTGAAAACCTAATTTCCAACTTAATTAATTGCTTTGATTCGTTTTTTAAAGCTTAAATTTAAACAATTTACTAATCTTTTTTTTTTTTTTTTTTTTTCTATTTTTTCTTCACAGCACGTCAGACGAAAGAAGCTTAAATTTGATTTGGTCTTGCGCGATGCTCGAAGCTCGAAACAATCCCATGATGAGTACGAACAACAACTCAAAAGCTTTAGCGATTTAAGCCGTTTCCATTATAAATTATTCTAAATAAAATATTGGAAAAACTGTAAAACTTATTTATGTAATCAATTAACTGTTACAAATTAGAAAGTAAGAATGCAACGTATGATACGGTATGAACGGTTTTGGAGTAATCTTCTCTCTAAAGGACAAGTTTAAACATGATAGAGCATATACTTTTAATGAATTGAAATTGTATGCCATGTCTATGCTCAGCCCGTCCGGTGTACTATCTTGTTAAGTACTTCGTTAGGCTTCTGGAGACCACTGGTTCGGTGCCAATATTTGTACATAATTTTCTTCATATCTATTTATAAAGCATGAACCGAATCTCAATTAATATAATAAATAATATCCGCTGGTAAAAATAATATAAGATCACATAGTTTCAGAGGTCTTACAGTTTGGCCCAACAAATTTGAAAAAAAAAAAATGTTAGATTAGTTAGAATCAACTTTTTCGTTTTAGAAAAAAATATTAACAATACTTTTTTCTGCACAGTTAAGCCTTTGCTTTTCTTTGAATTTCTAATTAACATTTTTAAGTTGGAATGTTAAGTCTTTAACCAATTAAGCATTATTTCTGGGGATTTTTACTTTGTGCTTTTAATCAAAAGTTGCAAAGTTTTGTGACTGTCAATATAAAATATATCTATTACATTTCTAAGCCCATATAACCGAATCAGATCCAGATTTATACTGTATGTTTGAAGAGATAAGTTGGTGTTTATTATATGAACTAAAATTAAGACTAAAGTGTTTCAAGAGCGTTAAAAAGTTTACAATTCAATTACCAGAAGAAAAAAAACACAGGCCAAGTTTAAGTTTAAATAAAAATGCTTATTATTACAAAATAGACTTAATAGAGAGACAAACCAATAGTTAACAAACAAATGCATTAAATGCTTTAATATTTTGACAAAACACCAAAGTGAACACAAAACAAAAATCAAAAATAGAAAAATGTTCATTTTTCGAATTTTGGTCTAAAGTAGCTTTCACAAAACTGAGCGAATAGGCAAGCACTTAGCGCTACTCACTCGCTTACGCTCATGCATTACATAAACGCGATAGCTGTTTGATTTTAATCATCCTCCTCCTCATGAAGATTATAAAAATGTTCCCACGTTTGAATTTCTTCAAACAAACGCTTTCCTGGACTCTGTGTTGAATTACATTGACAGTGTCCGATAAGTTTATAATCAGGCGCAAGATGTCCCTCTTCTACGCCGCGTGCAAGTAGATTTTTGCACATGGTCAATGCTGACGCTGTAGGCAATTCACGCATAAAGCAACCTATGAAACTAATGCCAATTGCTTTCTTATTATAACCAAGTGTGTGCGCGCCAACAACACCCCAGCCGCGTCCAGTATAGATATTGCCATCACAGCCAATGAGAAAATTATAGGCAATATCATTCCATTCACGCGATTCAATGTGAAAGCACTGTGAATTAAGAAACATAAAAGGATTTTATGCATACATAAATATAAAAAGAATTGATATATTTATTTACCTGTATATCACGTACTATGCGAACATTTATTCCACGCTTCTCTGAACTTTCGGTAGCCGTGTGCACTGTTGTTTTGTATTATTGTTCATAGTGATAGTAAACGTATGATAAAAAAAAAAAGACAAGCACAGAATTAGTAAGGGCACGGGCGACCATAAAAAAACAAAGATACTCACGTATAACGACATATTCAACGGGTTCCTTTAAATACTGATATTCCTCAATTGGCTCTTGAGCTAACCACGAATGACGCGGCATTATCGCACATATTTCTTTTGGTATTTTAAATTCTGCAAAAAAATTTAAGAATGCATATAGTAGTTGGCTTTTTGCCAAAAAGAATTCATATGTATGTAGCTTAAGTTATAGTAGCTGGCTAGCCAAACAGCTCCCACGAACACTTGCTCTAAGAAAATAGTGATACTACACATAACTCAATTATTTTAAATATTCCTGGAGACCAACTAATATTGGAAAGGCAGATCCAGAGGTTAAAGTCGCTTGAGTCAAAGAATTGTTAGCTATTATTCTAATGCAATTACTCTAATTTGAAATTAATATGTTTCATTCTATTTGTCCATATACTCAAAATTATCTTTTGGCAATATAGTTGTGCTATATTTTCTTTTTTTCTTTAATAATTTCATAGCGTCTGCATTCTCCATAAAAAAAAAATACAAGTCTACTTAGTGTAATCACTTACTCTGTCCGGCAATGAAAACTTTATCGCGTTCACATTTCTCTTCCTCCTCGTCATCTTCATCGGCATCAACAACAACATTGGCCACTGAACGTTTTGTCTTCTGTGAGGTTGATGACGTTTGTTGCGGTGTACCTCTTCGCCTTCGTGGTTCTGTGATAATTTGTATATTTCCATTTATATTGGTTACATTGCCTATATGCACATTTGTCGAATTAGATATATTAACGTTGCCCACTGTCTGTACACTGTTTATGGAGTTCATGAGATCACGCAGTGCATCTGTAAAGGTGAAACGTTACAATGTACTACGTTTTTAATGTTTTGCAAAGCTTTATACTTATTTGATTTCCCAGGGCAACTGTGCTTACTACTTCTTCGCGTTCGAGATCGGTTCCAAATTCACACAAACTATCATCGCAGCTATCGACAACTGATGACTCGGCAATAGATTCCAGTTCAAAATCATCTTCAGTGCTATCTTCGTTCTCGTTCTGTGTTTCTTCTTGTGCGTCTATCCATTCGCGTGTGCGTTCCTGGCTTAGCTCCAGCTTCTTTAACGCATTCGTCACCGGCAGCTTTGACATAGTTTAACGTTTATATTTACAATGATAAGCGCCAATATATTGTAATAATGCGTAGTACTCTCTGTAATTTATCTATAGATATACATATGATGTTAAAAATATGTATTTTTCAATGTGTAGTATTAATGCTAAAAGATAAGATTAGCTAAAATACTTACAATAGAGGTGCTTCAACTGTATTACTTCCGATTTGGTTTTATTGTTAATTTTATTTTTTCCACTGAATGGATAACTAGTTTGACAAGCGTCGCATCATCGCAACAAGTCAGATATTATAAAAAAAAAAAACAACAAAAAATATGTAAAAATAAATGAATTTCGTACAAAGAAAATCCCCAACAACGATCGTATATGTGCACTTAATACGATAACAATGCGATTTCGATAATGGAAAATCGGTCCGGTTTTGGTGCTATCGAACGTATTAAACAGCCATCGGTCTGCTTTCAGTGCTATCGAACACAATCAACAGCTATCGGTCTGCGTTTTGTTCTGTTTCACCATGTCAATTCCTATGTGTCACCCTGTAAAATACTTCGAGTCACCATGTACGTAAGCCGCCCTGTTTTTATAAATACATCACTAGATGGCAGTATTGCGCAATAGTCACCTGTAAAACTGCCATCTATTGTTGACCTTATTATGAGCCGCCCTGTCAATTCCTTGAGTCACCCTACATATTATATAAGAGTCACCCTGTGATAATATTACACTGCTAATCGCCCTGCCAATCACTGTGTGTCTTCCTGTTAGCCCATATGAGCCACTCTGTACAAAATTACTCTCGTCGCCCTGTGGTTTACATTTCTTCTCACTTGTATTCCTATTGCTGATGTCGTCTGTACAAAGGTAAATCGTATTTCATTCACAATAACGCGCAGTTAACAGCTGTTTGACTTCTAGAGGTGGCGGCGGCGATGTCATAACCTGCCTTTGCGTTGCTGCTTGTAATTTTTTTTTTGTTTTCTCAATTAAAAAATCTATAAAAAACAAATTCCATACAAAATGTTAACGTTGCGTCGTGGTGAGCAACTGCGTGCGCGCATATACGCTGCATGTCACAAGTATTTAGCAACGCAAACCCAAACGGCGACTATAGGCAATGCTAGTGAAGCTAATGCCGCAGACGATGCTGAATATAGTGCTGTCCCAGAGTATCCAGAGATACGTGATCTCAGTTTTAGAGGAAAAAAGCAACAAAAGGCTAAGGATTGGCATGAGGAATTACGCAGCGTACCAACAATCGAAGAGAAAATGATTAAGATAAATATGCCGCGTTACTATGGCTACAAAGTAGTCGATCTGAATGATACGCTGATTCCATACAATGCGCTGCCGCTTACGCAGCACTATACACGAACTAGCATCGAGGAGCTACCAAACTTAAATGGAAACGAAAGCAGCGCCACGAATAAGCAGCAGCTTGATGCATTTGTGCAGGCTGCACGTGCCGATGTAATAGAAGCGCTGGAATATGCGCATGACTATTTGAGGTAAGCCATGTGCATACATTATAATTGCAATTAATTTACATTCTTCTTCATCAAAATAGGCATACACCAAACGGTGATCTAAGTACAATCGAACATGAGCGGCAGCTAACACAAACTATTGTCGAACAATTGAATCGTACGCTGCTGCAAGCGCTCGCCGCAGACTGTGCACATCTGAATGAACTAGAGGTCGACTATAATCCACGACATGAGGCATTCTGGGCTGTGGGTGGCATTAATCCGCCGAAAAATATTGTCAAATACAAAGAAGGACGTGATTGGTCCAAGGAATTTGCTAAAGATTCAGAAGATCGTTTTGTGCAATACACCGGCAGTCCTTACTTAGCGTTGCGTCATCGCCAGCAGCTGCCTACATGGCATACAACAGAGGCACAAGAGAATGTTGCTACGCAGTTACCGCGTTACAACTTTGATGCACGCACTCTGGGCTATCCTACGAAATATCAGCACGCTGTCAATGTGCCCGGTTATTGGCCGCATAGCGCTAACGGTTTTGGGTTTCTATCATTTCAATCGCGTGCACATTTACAACAGCGTCCAGCATCATACGGCAGCGCACAAGATTTACAAGAATCACTGCATGCATTAGCCATACAATCATCGTACGCTTGGTTATTAGCACAGGCCAACTATCAGGGCTTCAATACATACAATGAACTAACGTATCCATTGAATACGCAAACGATTATAACCAATGGCCGTGAATGGTCATTCTATGAATACCAATTGAATACGTTACTTGTATTCGGTGCGCAAGTGGATATCAATCCACGTGTAAATAATTGCCGTGGTACACCAGCACTGACGCTCTACGAACAAATAACACCGGAGGGCAAATGCGTTGGTTTCAACGATGATGTACTGCGTCAACTGATTAGCTTTTTATGTAAAAGCGCCAACAGTGCAACGCAGCTTGGAAGAGCGACAACCGTATGTTGAGTCATCGGCTTTAAGTCGTATTGCCGATTATACAAATGAAGATCAACGTGAATTTCTTGATCGCACATTCAAGCATATAACATCAAAGCGTCCACGTCATTTGGAGTTGCCCGAAACCTATTTGTGGGAGAAACTATACAAGATTGATCATAAAACACGAGCTATGGAGGCTAGACGTCGTTTCTTTGAGCTTTCTATTAATCCATGGCGTCGTACACTCGATCAGCATGATAAGGAGTATATTCCCAAAAAAGAACGCCCTGGTGGTCCCAAGAGTCGCGATCGTTTTAAGAAAACATATTATCCTTAAACTTAGCGAATAATTTAATTTTGTTTTACCTTTTTTTTTTTAAAAAATTTTTTTTTCATAGAATTTATAATGAAATTGTTATTGATTCGATTGACGCTAATTAATAAATGTGAAAATTTTTAAAAGAAATTTTGTGTTTTGCTAAAAACACCTTTTCGGTATATGTAGACCTATGAACCTATACGAAACCTGTACTCTCATAGAGCGAAAAAGTGCCGGGAAGAGCGAATTTTCCCTTTATTAAATTCTTCTTAATTTGGCTCAACTCAAATAAAAAAATCGTTGTTTTCTTTGCTATTTTTTTTTTTCGTTTTGTTTTTATTGTTTCGTTTATTTTGTTTTGCTTTGTTTTTTTTTTTTCTTTTTATAATCAATTAGTTTTTAATATTTGTTTAAAACACTTTTCATTTTTTTTCGTTAGTTGAATATTGTTGCTTTTTTTTAATTTTTTATTTTTGCATTTACTTTATATTTTTTTTTTTTTTTTTAATTTACTAGTTTAACATTTTTTAAACTTTTTTAAGTATATTTTTTTTGTTTAATTATTTTTTTTTAATATTATAACTTGCAACTATTTTTATTTAATTTTCTTTTTTTTATTCAGAGTTTGATATTGAAATTTTCTTTTGTTTTTTTATTATTTTGACTTTTGCGTTTTAATCTTTTGTTTTTTTTTTTTTTTAATTATAATTTTTTTTTCAAACAAATACGCAGTTTTTTTTTTCGTCTGATTTTCATTTGTATTTTGTTTTTTAAGATTTTCTAGATCTGCTTTACAACCACATTGCTTAACAAATGATTTTTTTTTTTTAATAATCTTATACATAATTTTTTTTTGTTACTTTGGCCAAATTTTGTATATTATTGTTTTTTTTTTTTGTTTTTTTATTTGGCAACTCTTTAGTTTCTTAAAAAAAAATCCTGTTTTAGTATTTTATTTTGTATGCTTGTTAAATATTTTTTTTTTTTATGTTTTTATTTTTTTTTTTTAATGCATATAAAATCTGTTGCTGTGTTAATTAGTGTTCATATTTTATATATTTATATATTCATATGTTCTTAGTTTATTTATTTTTATTATTTGTTTTTTTTTTATTTTTAATCCGTAGTGATTATGCACCATTTTTTTTATTTAAATATAGCTTCTTCTTTTTTTAAATTTATTTTTATGTTTTTAATTTTTGTTTTTTATTTATATATTTTTTTTTAAATTTAATTTAGTTTTTCTTTTAATTCTACAATTATTTCAGCTTTATTGCGCAAATTGAAACTTAAACTTAATTTATTTATTTATTATTATTTTTTTATTTTAACATTAACGCTTAGCTAGTTATTATAATTAAACTATATTTATATATATTTTTTTAATAAACTATTTAGTTCTTATTTTTTTTTATAATTAACTTAAAACTCTATAGTGTTTACATACATTTATTTATTTATTTTTTTGTTGTTGTTGTTGGTTTTTTGATCATTTTTGTAATTTTTTTTTTGTTTGCACTTATATAATTAATTTAGATATTTGCTTTACACCATTTGTTGTTGTCTTGTTGTTGTATTGTAGTAAATTTAACATTTTGTTGTTGTTGTTGTTGTTTTTATTGTTTTTGTTAATGTTGTTTGCTATTTTTGTAATTATACTTAAATAATTAATTAATTAATTAAATAGTATAAAACTATTTAGTATATGTATGTATGTATTTGAGTATTTTTGTAGCTAATTTAGCATTAATTTGTTTTTTTTTTTTTTAAATTAATTAAATTTTTTTTTTTTTTTATTATGTATTTTAGTTTAAAGATTTTTTTAAGTTGTTAATTTAGCAAATGTATTGTATGTAAAGTTTATAAATTGATTTGTTTCTAAGTATATAAATGTGTGTATACATAATTATGCATGTTTTCGTTATGCCTCTTCACTCGTTAAAAATAAATAGTTATTGTTTTTTTCATAACTCCTTCAAAAAAAAAAAAAAAAAAAAAATATAATAAAATAAAAAAATTTAAGTGCTTTAAAATGGTTTTTAATTTAAAAAGTGAAGAAAAAAATTTAAAAAATTCTTCACATTGATTTTTAATTTTATGACTTGTATTAAAAAAAATAGTATTGTAATAATACTAAATAAAATAAAAATGATTCATATACGTTCAAATACAGAAATTGAAAATATTAAATTTTATTTATTGACTTTTTTAACGACAAATAATGTTATTTTTAATATTTTTATCGATATATTTAATATCGATATTTTGAAGCTCGATACATAATCGATACGATACTTTTTAATAAAAATTTGTTTTGTTTTTTTTTAATTAAAAAAATAATTAGTTACGATAATTGTTTTTTTTGAGAATGTAATATTAGAGGAGTTATTAATAAAATTTTTTTAACTATGATTTAAAAATTTTGACTAAGAATAAAAAAAAAAACCTAAAGAAAAGTGAATGGAGCAAAATAACAAAACAATCGTGAAATAATTTTCGGCAGTTTAAGGTTTTTACATGATTTGAAGAAGATACGAAGTTCAGAGTTAAGTCAAGATTAATAGATTTTCACAAACAATTTATTAAACGTTTATGTTTCGAAACAGTTTTTTTTCTGTGTAATATGCAAAAGTCACTAACGTTTTTTTTTCAATTTTTTTTAAAGCTATTTTTAATGCAATTCTATAGCTGATTTTACGAGATGTCCAAATTTGCTGGCGATATATTAAAAGTATTTGCAAAGTATCGATATTGCATTTGTAAATTATCTAACTATTTAATAGCGATTTACTGCAGTTTGTCGAAAAATCTAATTTGCTGTAACACATATCTTTTCAGTTGATACATCTAGCAGTTTTACAAAAACCCCTATGAGATAGGAAAATTCCATTATAAACCTCTTATCCGTTTTGATGTATATTTTTTTTTCAAATTTTGTTGTAAAACATTTTTTTATTTTTTCATCTTTTAGCTTAATTTGCTATTTTTCATAGAATCTGCAATCTTTTGCCGTTTTAGTATTTTTTTGTTTACAATTCGATGCGTTTTTCAAAAGCGCAATTCCGTATTTTTGCATTTTTAAAACCGTATGAAAAGCAATCGATTTCGTTTTTATTTGAAAAAAGTATTTCTAATCGGTTCATCGTTTTGTTTCCAATAAGTATTAATTCCAGAGCATACTATATAAGTTTAATCGTAATAAAAAGCACAAACATTAAACTATTTCGATTTCGATAAATATTAAACGAAATTAATTTGTAGAACAGTTCCGTTTAATACATTTTTTTAGTAATTGTGGTATTTGAGTTGTGGCTCATGTAGCGCGTTTATTGTTTGCGAAAATCTACTTTTTGTAGTTGAATAAAAATGTAATAAATGCTTGTGAAGGGCATAAATTGCTTAGGTTTTACCAAAGCTTTACGCAGTGTTTTTTTTGTTTAATAATATTTTATTCTTTGTTAAATATTTTTTTTTAAAATACGTTTTTTAACTGTTTTCTTTTTAATTTTTTAATTAATTAGTTCAAAGCGAGTATTTAATTGCCATTTTCTAAAATTATTTTTTAAGTTTTATAATAAATTTTTTGTGTGTATGTGTGACTTTGTTTAGTTTAGTTCATTTTTTTCTATTGCTGTTTTTTTTTGTGTGAAATTTTAAATTTGTTTATTTTTTTTTTTTCGAAGAGTTTTTAATTTTCTTTTTTTTTTTTTAAGTTTAGTTGCAAAAGATTTTTTTTTACTTTAAATTTCGTTTTAATTATTATTATTTTTTTTTAAATTTTAAATACTAAAAAATCGTTTCTTTACTGGAAACCGAATGAAGTTGAGGTTCAATTTTATGTATATTTTTAAGTAAGATTTTACATAGGAAATTCATGAAACCAAAAGGAAAATTTGAGTATGAAAATGCGCGAGGCTTGTTAAAACTATTTTTTTAAAGATTTTTGAAAAAGTGCAGCATTGTATTTTTTTTTATATTTTTTAATTTGGAAAAAAAAAATTATTTTGTTTATATGCTGCACTAAGTTTTTTTTTTTTTATTAACAAACCTCGAACAAGTAATTTTTTAGTATTATTATTTTTTTTAGTTAGTAAAATTTATTTTTTTTTTATAATTTATTTTTTCTATATCAAAAATGATATTTTTTTTGCATTAAAATCGCTTGAAATCTTTTTTTTCTTGATACTAATTTTATTTTTTTTTTTTGCGTTTTACTCCGATTGTCGTGTGGAATTCTGAAAGCGGGAAAACCTTAAATTTTTTATATTTAGCTGTTCTTTTTTTTTTTTGCTAAAACTTTTCAGAATTTATAAATTATTGCAAATATTTAAATATAATTTTTTTCGTGCTTTAAATTTTGTTTTTTTTTTTTTTTTTTGACGACTGAAACCATTTAATTTTATTTATTTTTTTTTTGTTACTGTAAATTTTTAAAAAACAAAATTAAAAAAAAAGTTTTATTAAAAAAGAAATAGAAAAAATATAATTATATAATTGTGAATAAAATTGATAGCAATTCAGGAAAAAAATTACCCTTTGATTTAAATAGTTTTGGCATTTAATATTTGAAATATTGTTATTGTTTTTTGATACATTTTGGCATTTTTATTTTTTTACGCTGATATATTAATTTATTTTCTTATTTATTTATTTTTTTATTTTTTTTTTGTTAAAAAAAAAATTTTTAAAATTTTGTTATGTTTGTTATCTATTTTACGATTTTTTGTTTTACTTTAATTAAATTCATTGCTGCTTGTAATTGGCTCAAAGTCTTTGCTATATATACCTACTTATATAGAGATATATTTATATAATGTACTAAATATGTATATAGTTGATGCTTATTGTTATTGTTACATATTTTAATTTAATTAAATTTTTAAATTTTGTTTCTTTTTTTTTTTTGTTAATTTAAGTGTTTTCTTGTTGAAGTTACCAGTCAATATGTTGTACGAATGCGTAATTTTAGTAGCTGCAGTTCGGTAACAGAAAAAATTTTGCAAGCAAAAAAATATATTTTAAATTTGGTTTGGCTTAATGTTAGCTACTTTATTTTACTTGACTATTCAGCTAAAAATCGACAAACCTAATCTCTATCTCTGCCTGATTTAGAATTTTTTTTTTTTTGAAGATTCGCTTTTGTTTGAGACGGTAATCATCTTGGTACACCACAGTTCGCATCGCTAGAAGAAGCGGCTTACAGAACTCCAGATCAACTTTGAAGTTCGCCAAACACGCCAATAAAATGCAGTACACAGTAGTGTTTGCAAAAAAAAAGTCATTTTCAGTGATTTTTTCACAGCGATTTCAAAATTGCAATGTCGCACTGCGACTGAAAATAGTGATTTATGATTTACTTGTTCCTCATTGAACATGCTCAATTATCGGCGATTTTGTGTATCGCTCTTCGCGAAAAGTGAACCTGTTCAGTAATCGATGATTAATTTTTGAGAACTGTGATTTTATCACTGTTTGCTGTGATTGTGATTTTCAAGTCATAAAACACTCTTTTTACTACAATGGAACCCATATTAGCTTAGCAGACGTAAGCTGTTTAAACCTAACTTTCTGAAAAACGTAACTTCTAGATTTTAAGTTATAGTTGATCTTCAAAAACTTGTGAGGTTCCATGACCGTTATTCTTAATATTATTTTCATTATTATTATTGGGCCATATATAACAATTTTCTGATCTAATTCTAACACAAAATTTTCAATTCGGTATGAATCTTCCATGATGATTTATTTAGTAAGTCTTCGAGAAATTTCCAGACATAGCGACAAGCTGAACACCTTTATTATTTTTCTGTATGTATCTGTATCTTTTTAGCTCTTATAAAGCTCTCGTTAAAATAATTTCATTTGATTGACAAACACGCATGAATTGCATTCGAAATATATTGCTTATGAAACAAAAACATTCTGAGCCAAAAAAAAAAATTTTTTTTTTTGATAATTTTTTTAATTATAAAAAACTTTTAAAGCAGCTCTCGTTACTGTCTTTGCTAAGAGCTAAGCGCTAAGCTTTAAGCTTTTCAACATTTCTATGATATGTCATGTGTGCGCGCGTTTAATATGCTTTTATTTTGGGACAATTTTTTTTTGCATTGTGACAAAAAAGCTTTTAATAACGCAAAGCTTTCTACGCTGCTGTTAAGTTAACAGCAACAATTACGCATACGCCATGTTGACTGTTTGTAAAAATGTTAATTCTACAGAAATATGTCGTTGTGTGTGTGTGAGTGTGTGTGTGTCATAGAAAAAACAATTTTTTTTTAAAGTGTTCGTGTGCGCCGGTTGAGTATGTGTCTATGTTTATGTGTAATTTTGCATAGTTTGCCTTTATATTAGCTACAAGTTTTACTCTTAGATTTTTTTTATTGTTTTTTTATATTTTTTTTTTCATTTTTAAACATTAAGGAAGACCTTTTTTGAAAACTGCCTTTTTTGAAAGCATGCATTCTTATATTTTAATTAAATGTTATGTGTTTTTTTGTTTTTTTTTTCCTCTTAATAAATTTATTAATTTTTTTATTTCTTTTTATTATTGCCATTTTAAGCAAGTAAGAAAGCGTTTTTTATTTTTTTTTATTTTGTTAGAGTTAGATTTGTAGTTAAAATTTAAGATTTAAAAGTTTATATTTAGCAGCGCGAAAAATTTGAAGCAATTTCTTTTTTATGTTTTGTTGTTGTTGTTTTCGTTTTCCATTTTGCAGTAAAGAGTAATTTGTTATGTAATTGTAATTGTAATGTACTGCATTGTACTTCTTATTTATTTTTTAATTTTTTTAACTCGATGCACTTTGCCTTTATGTTTGTTTGTATTTATATTTCTTTTGTATGTCTGTTTATATGTATATAGTAAGTAAGTAGTTAAGTAAGTATGCATGTATGTATGTAGTATTATTATGTATTATCTAACTTATTTATTTTAATTATATATGCTAACTTAATAAATCTGAACAACTGAACTACTTAGTATATATATGTATATGTTTGTATGCATGTATATGTATTGTATGTAAGCCGTTTTATTTTTAGCATCTTTTTTTTTTTTTTTTTTATTAATTTAACAATTTTTGTTTTTTTTTTGGCATTTTTTTATTTTAATTTTAAGCTTTTGGCTGCTAATAAAATTATTATTTCCATTTTTAATTATTATAATTTTTTTTTTTTGCTAACATTAAGCGTAATTATTATTAATCAATTCATCAATTAATTATACATTAAATGTTTTTCGTGTTTTTGTTGTTGAATGCATAGAAAAAGCATGTCAATGTGACATAAACAAATATGTTTTATTATTTTTTTTTAATTATTATTGTTTTTTTAATTTATTTTTTTACTTATTGTTTGGCTGTCCTTAGGGCAAAGTAAAAAAAAAAATTTGTTTTCTTTTCTTTTTTCTTTTCTTTTGTTTTTTTTTTTTTTTTTTTTTGCAATACTTATATAAAATATGCCTAAATGATATTGCGCTATTTGCAATGCAATTATGTTGTTTTTATTTATATACTTATTTAATTTTTGTTTTTATTTAATTTTTCTTTTTTAATTTTTTTTTTAAATTTTTTTTTTTATTTTTTTTTTTTAGTTTAGCTTAGTGCTTTTTTTTTAATTTTTAATTTCAAATTTTTTTTTTTTTTATATATATACGCTATGCACGAATTTAATTTGTTAACTTTTTGCTGTTCATTTTTTGAAATTGTTTAAAACTTTTTCATATATGTATATAGTCTAAATGTACGCTACAATGTTTGCTTTAATGTATTTTTTTTCTTTATATAACTACATAACTAGTTAAACTTCGTAACTACAATTTGCTTTGAACTGCTTAAAATAAATATTTAATTTTTTTTATTAGTTGTACGCTTTTTTTCTTAAATTTTTTTTTCATTAATTTTTTCTGTTTAGTTTGATTTATTTGTTTAATTTTTTTTTATTTATTTATTTTTTTTTTTATTTATTTATTTTTATTTTTATTTATTTATTTATTTTTTTTTTTTTAATTTTCATGCACATTATTATTTTTTTTTTAGCATTTGCTTAATTAATTACAATTAACTATATTTGATTTTTACTAAAAAATAGTTAACTTTATACTTTGTTCGCGACCTCAATTAATATTTAATTAATCAATTAAGTTTTTTAATTATTTTTTTCTTTGTTTTTTGGTGCATTTTTTTTTATTGTTAATTTATTTATTAATTTTTTTTTTTTTAGTTTAAACGAAACAATAAAGAAAAAAAAAAAAAAAAAAAATTACAAAAGAAAAAATAATAAACTTATATAAAAGTAATTTATTTTATATTGCAAATATAGCGCATACGTCATGTACGCCATCAATTATATACTGCACAAATACGGAAGTATTTTATTTATTTATTTATTTTTTTTTTTTTTTTAAATAATAGAACAACAGTGAAAAAAATGAGCTGACATTTTACTACTTAGTATACGTGTGTTTTTTTTTTTTTTTAAATTTGTATTGTGCGCCTCAAAGTAGGCTAGAAGTGCCGAGCATGGTTTAGTAAGCGCAAGCAACATTCTTATAGAAATTGGAAACTACAGGGAAGCAACTTCAATGCATTCTTTTTTTGTTTTCAAGTGCTATTGCCAGGCATTTGTCCAAAGTTTTCTTTGAGTACATGTCTAAACTTATTGTTAAATTTTGAAAAGTTTCTTTCTCTTTTTAAGTTAGTAAATATTTTTATTTAATTATTTATTTTTTAATTAGGCTCACAATAAAAACATTGAGCGTTGCTATACGAATTTTTACCATGAAACTATCTATCAGAATAATTTTCCGATATATTCCATTAATGTTCGATAAAAGTCAAGTTACTCACTTCAAAATATATTTTTGAATGCTTTTTTTTAAATTTTTTTTTAAATTTTTATTACCAGATTTTTGTTGTACGATTTTTTGTTGACATCTCAACTTTGAATACCACACCTTGTATACCAACAAAAAAAATAGCTCCCTGTATTGTACATAAAAATTTTCCATGTTTGTCAAAAATCCGATTTTTTTACTTGTTCAAAGGAAAATTTGAGTTTGTCTGAAGCGTTTAAATATTTTTTTTGTTTAAACATTTATTATTTTTGTTTTGTTTTTAATTTGTTCTTTCTCATTTTTTTTGCTGTACGATACCCTACAGTATACAATCGATTGTGCAGTGTATTAAATAGTCGCATTTGACGACTATAACGTATTTTTTGTATATATTTTTTTTTTTAAATTCAACATTCTTCATTTTTTCAACACTTCTTTTCTAGATTTGTTTTGCTTCTACATTTAAAAACATTTAGAAAAAGCACGCATTGTCTATGAATTTTTAAATTATTATTTTTTTTTGTTATGTTTTTACTAACGCGATCTGCTTGTACAATTTACAAATAATGATTTCTATATAGTTTTTTTATTTTTTAATTTTGCATTTATTTGTTTAATTTTAATATTATTTTTTTTTTGTTGAATTGGTATTTCTTATTGTGACTGGTTTACATTCTTCATAAACTTTTCTATCACAGCAACATATTTGTATTTACTATTTTGTTTTAAAATAAAAAAAAAAAAAAATAAATAAATAAAAAAAAAAAAACAAAAAATCATTAAAAATCATTAAAAATTAAATTAATAATTTTATTTATTTTTATTTATGAAAACTTTTTAAAACTTTTTTTTTGTTTTTATTATTTTTTTTTTTTTGTTGTTTTCAAAAAATCAAATCATTTCTGAATTCAATTTATTTCGTTGACTAGGCACATTTTATACATACATATATAGATACATATAAATATATATTTATATAAAAAAAAATTAATTAATTTTACAAATTGTACATACACTTCTTTCTTTTTTATATATTTTATTATTTGTTTTTTTTTTTTTTTTTTTTTGTATATAAAAAAAAAAAACTTAATTGTATAAATTAATATTTAAGTGAAAAGCATCTGTTGGTTGTTTTTGTTTTTGTTGTTTTTGTTGTTGTTTTTTTTTTTACATATATAGAAACAAATTCCACGCATTCAGTTTGTAGAGAAGGAAATGATTTTGTGTGGTTTTTTTTTTTTTAAATTTGCGTAGATTTTGTAGACAGTATCAATTTTGTATGTCTTAGTTGTTGTTTTTGTTTTTGTTGTTGTTTTTGTCGTTTTAGTTTGATTATGAATTTACGGAAACTAAAAAAAAAAAATATATTAAATTTTTAGATATTTAATTTTTTTTTTTTTAATATTTACAATAAAATGCGGCGCTGAGAAGAGTACTGCCAATGTTGCAATTATTGTAAATAGCGTGAAAATAATAAGGCACAAACGATCAACGACCATAGCAGCAAATTTCCAATCTCGTGTCACGTCACCCGTTTCATCTTCTTTTTTTAACTAAAAAAAAAAAAAATATAATATTATATTATATATAAAATTTTTAATTTGTTTTTTTTGTTAACTACTTACCTGATCTGTTATCCAACGCAGCTCTTTTAGTATCAATGCCAATTCATATTCAGCCGAGGAACTGAGACATGTATGTGAGATGGCCTCATGCATGCGTGCATCACCAACAGGACCAACTGGTCCCACTGGTCCAACGCTACCGTCATCGCCTTGCCTGTATATATTTAAGTAAAATATTCAAATAAATTGTAAATGTTTTTTTTTTGTTTTTAATGAATTAGCTACGCGAAAGTTAGGCTGTAAGATAAGCAATCTAGAACAGAATGACTTGTAGTTTTTCAATGGAGTTTTCCAAAGCATTGCAAGCTTAATGGTTCTCGATACGAGGCCGTTGTATTTTTCTACTTACATATTAACTGGGAATCTTATTAAACTAACCTGTACATGGTTCTATAGTAGGTCGGTTGATGCGGCAGCGTTGCGCTTGCACAGCGATGATTACAACGAAAATCGTCATCGATGTCGAGCACATTAGCGAGCAATGATTTTGATGATCTATTAATTATTTGGAATATTATTTAAATTAATACAATAAATAAATTTATATCAAAATCATTTAACACTTTTTAATAAAATGCAATACAAACGAGACATAGATACACACACATATACTTATACATGCATACATACATACATAGATACATATGTATGCATGTAGTCGAAAATTTTATTTTTTTTTTTTTTGGGTATACCTTTCCTTAAGTTCAACATTCTGGATTTGTTGCTTTTTATCGCCGCCATTTGATGAGCTCGACGACGACGGCGGCGGTGGACATTCGTAGCCGACCTGTCCTGGTCTTTGCATGCGCAATATGCAAGGTAACCAATAAAGGAATATTACTCTTATCTGTGTGTGTGTTTGTTTGTGTAAGAATTTGACACAAGAGAGGAGAGAGAGACAGACAGAGAGAGTTGTGACAAACAGTGTTGGGTAATGACGTTAGACATAGAGAATTTTTATAATTATTATTTTTTTTTAATTTAACATTTTTTTTTTTGGGTTTTGTTTAATTTTAAATTTAAAAAGTTTGCATTTTTATTTAGTTCATTTTTTTGTTTGTTATTTTTTTTTTGTTTTGTTGAGATGCACATAAACACAAATAAATAGTTTATGAGGTTGTTGTTGTTTTATTTTTTTATATACAAAAATGTTTATTTATTTTTTTAAGTTGTAGTTTTATTTTATTATTTTTTTTTGTGTTCGTTCATAATTGTTGTAATTGTTTGTAGTTTTTGTTGTTGTTGTTGTTGTAGCGCGCACATTGAGTAAGATATATAAATAATATTTATATATATGTATATAAATAGAGAGAGAGAGAGGCGCATAGTTTGTAAATAGAAATAGAAATGATGTTTATTAGAGACAGACACATCAAGTTGAAAGTTAAAATATTATTTAAATAAAATATGCATACTTTTTTTTTTTGTATAAATTTTTAAGTATTTAATTTTTTAAATTAATTTTTCTTTAATTGAAGTATTTAGTTAAAAGTTATGTATAGTTTAAATATTGTTTTAATATTTAAAAATTAAAAACAAAACAAAAAATTCTTTTCTTTTGAAATTATAATTTTTTTTTAATATTTAAAAACTTATTTTATCATTATTATTAAGTTTTTTTTTTTTAACTAAGCGAGCAATTTATTATTATTTATTTTTTTTAAATATATATGTTATATTAATATACATATATTGATATGAGCATTTATTTATTAACATAACTTTATTTATATTGCATAATTAAAAAATTATAAAAAAAAAAATTTAAGTAACAAGTTGCACATGCATTAAAATGATTTTTATATAAAAATATATTTATACATATATATGTGTATAATATATTAAATATTATATAAATATAGTAGGTATTTAATTTTAATATTTAAATTCAGTTAAGCATATTTTCTTTTTAAATATTTAAATTATCATTATTGTTTTAAAATTCGAAACAGAAGTTGTTGTTTCGTTTTAAAATTGTATATAAAATATGTTGTATGTGTATTTGTAAGTGTGTGTTTTTGTTTTTTTGTTATTTTTGTTGTAATTTAAATATTTGTTTGCCTATTTGTGTAAATTAATTTAATTTAAATATATTTATATGTTATTTTTTTATATATAAAAGCAAAAAAAAAAAAAAAAGATTCTTTCATATTTTAATCTTTGAATATTTTAATAAAAAATTCTATAATAAAATATTTAGGTGTAAAGACAAGTCTTGCTAGAGAGCAAAAGACTTGGAAAGAAAAGATAGATTTTTCCAAAAAAATCTTTCAATCTGTGAAGTTTAACGGTTAATAATTTTATAGCAAATCTACAAAATTGTATCTTTTCTCTATTTTAAAGGCTCTTGTGGAAGAAAAAAAAAAAAAAAAAAAAAATTTATATTTTTTAGTACATTTCAAATGTAAAAATCTCTGATCGAATGAAAGCTAAGAGTTACGAATACTCAGACTAGGTTGCCACTAATATTTCTTAATTTTGAAAAACTTTCTGTTTTTATAAATTTTATGTTCTTGTAAGTCAATTTTTTTGTTTTGGTTTTTTTTTTGTAAGAATAGAATATTACCCATTCACTCATTTCATGCGTATCTGGATTTCTATGATGATAATTGAGGATAAGTATGGTTGACACAACTGATGAGGCCACCATAAACATAATGCAATTGAAATAAGTTCCTAGAAGGACACAAAAATTACACAAACTTTTGTATATAACTCGCAAACTGTAGATAAGTTAAATATTTTTTTTTTGTTTGTTTGTTGTTATTGTTGTTGTTTTTTTGTTGTTGTTAGTAGAACGGCGAAGTTGCTTAAATTTTACAGCTTAGTCAATAGCTGCAATATTTTTTTCTTCATTTTTTTTTTTCATTTGATTTGCGACAATTTTTCTCAAAAAGTCCAAAAAACAGTTGTATATGTTTTTTTTGTCATAAATAAAAGCATGGTCACGTCTTGAAAATTATTTTTTATTATTATTATTAATTTTTTTTTTTGCATATTTACAAAATTATATAGTAAAAAAGTTAATAAAAAAGTTAATTACGAGTAAAAAAATCAAAAACAAAAAAAAGTGAGATTTCAGTTCAAAAGATTTGTTAGTATTGAATAAAAGTGTTTTTTGTAGTTGTTGTTGTAGTTGTTATTATTTTACAAAGTATTTTAGTAGAAGAAAAGTTATAAAAAAAAAATTAAAAAAAAAAATTAGTATAAATAAGATAAAATTTGAGAGTTGAAAGGTTTTTGTTTTTTTTTTTTTTTTTTAGTAAAAGTAGTAAACCGATCAGTGTTGCTGCCACCCCTTGCGACGCCATATATACATTATGTATATGTATTGCCTATATACATAAAAAAAAATATATTGTATTTTCCTATAATATTATTTATTTAATTATGTTTCTTTTTTGTGTGTTTTAAATATATTTTTTTTTTGCTTCAACACAAAATTTGTATCTCAATTCAATTCAAAAAAAATTCAATGAGAATCAGTTAAGAATTTTGTAGCATATTGAAATGAGAGACGCATTTAGTGTGTTTTATTTTAAGCTTTTTTTATTTATTAAGGAAATTGAAAAGTTTTTTTTTTTTGTTTTTTATACGTTTTAATTATAGTAAAAAAAGGTACAAAGATGTCTATAAAAAGGATTTATTAAGCTTCATAGATAGACAGACGGACAATTTTTTTTTTAAGATTAAACAGAGGAGAGACAGAGATATATATATATATATATATAGATATATAATATAGAGAGGGGAAAAGTGACATATCTATTTTTTTTTAACTTAAATTTAATTAACAATATTTACTCACAGACTGACGGACATAGTCAAACTTTAATAATTTAATTGAAATTATTATAAAACGTACAAATTGAAAATCGATTATACCGATTATTATCTTTTTCTAAATTTTGCGTTCTTTGAAGTTTTTTTTTTCCTTCTATTTTTTTTTTTTTTGGTCTATTTAGGTTTTATTGCTTATAAACTGTTTGTGCACAACCAATTATCCGCAATCATCATAATTTGCTAAAAATCGAGATTCTGTTTTCCTCTATTTAATTTTTTTTTTTTTTTTAATGCTGAAAAAGTTTTGTCAAATATTTTTTTTTATTGAGTTTAGTTTTATTTTTATGTTTTAGTTTTTTTTTGTTTGAATGTTTAAATATTTACATTTAATTTTAATAATGTTTGTTGTTTATATCTAGTTTATTTAGTTTTGCTAATTATTTAAGTTAGAGCTAAGTTTTTTTTTTACTGTTTAGGATTTTTAAAATTTTTTATGTGAGAGAGACAGACATACGTATGTTTAATAAAAAGAGTGACAGAAATAGAATTAGTAAGTGGTCTAAGAAAAGTGATAGCACGATTTTTTATTTTTATTTTATTATTCTATTTATTATTATTTTATTTTGTGAAATTTCTAGTTAGGTTTTGTGAATAAAAAAAAGAAATAACACTTAAATATATTTTTAGTTAAATGTTTCTTTTATATTTAAATTAAGATAATCGTTATGGCAGACAAAATGTAAGATGGACGGACGGACGGATGCACAGACAGACAGACAGACAGAGGAAATACTCCTCCGTTTCAGTACTCTAGAAATGAAAGTTTTAGAACTGAGTTAACATTTTTGTTGCATACTTTTTTATATTTGTTAATTATAAAAATAATAAGCATAAATTTCTTTTAAGTAATAATTTAAATATTTTGTTTAAATTTGTTCTAATTTAATATTTAAGTGTTATTTTTATTTTTTTTTTGTTATGATTGACATTTTAATGTAAACTAAACCGGAGAAAAAAAAAACAAAAAAAATTCTAATTTGACTCTCTTAGGATTTCTCAGTGGCGTTCATTGGATGTCAGTGGACCGGGGTTTACAGTACACACAAATCACACAGTTCTATATAACAAACATATTGATAGATTGATAAATAGATAGATAGATTGATAGATGTACATATATGTACATATGTATGTACGATGTGTTATGTGTTTGTTTGCATATTGCATATAAATAAATAATATTTTCGCTACTGATCGAATGTTTTATTTATTTAATTTTTATATATATATATAGGTTTTTTTTTTTTTTGTTTAATTTATGTACAGCACACAACTAATTAACAGCTTAAAAATATATAATAATATTTTTTTTGGTAGTTACCTTCGAACGGCAATAAAACACGTAGAGTAAGAATTATTTACATAATAATATATATAAAAATATAGATAATTTAAAAATATATATATAAATATAGTATATACAGAAAATATTTAAATAAAATATTTTATTTTTTTTTTTTACAGCAGAAATAAATGTAAAAATTGAAGAAAAGAATGTTATTTAATTATTTATAAGTTTCGTTTTTTTTTTGTGTTTATTTACAAAAGTGTTTTGTTTTTTTTTTTTTTTTTGTTTATTTTTTAATATTGTACTTGTTTTTGTAGTTGTTGTTTTTGTTGTTGTTTTGAAATAGTGTTCAGATGTGTTATAGTCATTTACATTATTTTAAGCATAAAGCTAAAGAAAGTTTTAGATTAAAACCAAAAAAAAAAATTTTTTTTAAAAAGGATAATTAAAAAAATATATTGAGAATAGCATTTTAAGTCGAGCGAGCTAGCGAGCAAGCGAGCGAGTGGGGAAGCGAGTTTTTTTTTTTTTTTTTTTATGTTTTTGGGGGTTTTTTGCGTTTGTATGATACAAAATCAGTGTTGTAAAATGTTTCTAAATTAAAAAAAAAAAAAAAAAAAAATGGCCAAAACCAAAAAAAAAAAAAGGAGAGAAAAAGAACAAGAAAATTGGAAAATTTTTAACACATTGCACTGCATAACACAAATTTTTTTTTTTTTTATTTTTTTATTTTTGGCTGTAATTCATCATTTTTTTTCTGATATATGTGTATAGTATGTAATGCATGAAAAGTAGTGTGCTTAGAAACTACACGAAAGCAAAAAAGTTTCAATTGCAAAAAAATGCGCAGCAGAGTGCGTTGTGTGTGTGTGTGTGTTAGTGTTAAAATGTTAGTTTTTTTGTGTTATACATTAGAGTCTATTTGTATGTGTTGCATGTATCTGTGTTCTTGCTAAAGGCTTGCTTTAAAAAGCGAACTAAAGTACAACACAATAAATAGCTTAAAAAAAAAAAAATTATATGTATACATTTTTTTATTTTTTTATTTTATACACTACACACTTATTTAGTCGTAAAGATTGCTTTGCAGCGAAATACAAAACTTTAATTAAACAAGGAAAAACGGTAACTTCACAACGTGTTTTTAATAGACTTTGAGATGGGATTGAAGGGGGTCAATGGTCTGATACAACATAAGTTTTTAGACACAATATTGGTATTAAAATATAAGCTTAAATTACAGATATTAAAAAAATCGAAAATAATCGGTATGTTTGTGTGGGGCCTATGCCTAAAAAAATGGGCGTTGCATCTTGGATTTGATATTGGATGATATGAAGAAGTGTTTTAACTCAATTTGGAGTCAATGCTTTCATAAATAATCATCATTTTTATAAAAAAAATCATAAAAGTGCGTTAAGTTTGTATGGGGAATATATCAAATAAATGGGCGTGGCACATTAAATTGTTATGACATTAGATCAACGTTATTATTGAAGTGTTTTTACCCAACAATGTGTGTAGCGTATAAAAAGTCTGGCTTTACCAAACATTTACATTTATTGAAACATATTTTTGTTTTCATTACACAAAATTATATCTTAAAATTTTGTTTTTAGTGATTTTGTACGTTTTTTCCTTCTTCTTCTTCTAATAACAAGAAACAACAATGCAGTCGGCAGTTCGGCTCGACTATGTGATACCCTGTACCCATATGAAATTTTGAATTTTTTTGTAGGTTTTTTAAAGCTTACATTGAGAAGCACCATAAAAGAAATTCACGTTGAATTCGTTGGTTTCAGAATAAATTACAAAAAAGCTTTCCATATAATAAAATAATTTTGAATAGTTTTGTTTGGATGCTACTTCTAAAAGTATAGATACAAAAATTATTTGCTAAACTTCATCTGTTTTTTTTTTTTTTGAGTTTCAGAAGAATCTTAATATTTTGTTCGTTTATAATCTTTCGAATAGCATAGTTTGTGCAGCAGACATGTTGAAAGAAAAATTTTTCGACAAATCCTAGTACGGGTACAGGGTACATGTATAAAAACGAAATAATATAATAGATAAATATGTAGAAAAAGTTTAGAAAAATATTTATTTTTATTCATTTAAATGGTAAAAAAATAGTTTAAAAAAGTTCTTAAGTGTCTTTGTGTGTGTTTAATTTTTTTTTTTTTAATAATTCCAAAAAAATTCTGTTACTGAAATTCTGAATCAAGTCGATAAAAAAAATAAATAAAAATAAAACTTTAGATAGATACGAAATCGTACAAAATTTCTGATCCAATGATTTCTATATTTAAATAAAAAGAAACAAGTAGACCCCCACAGTTAAAGAAAGATGCAGCAAAACGCCAGAATGAACGGAGGGACAGAAGGACAAAGGGAAGAATCAGCCAATATGAGCAACTTACTTTTTATGTTTGATAGTTTCTATAAATCGGCAAACGTGCAGCCATACGATGCACAGATACATACGTTTTTAAAGGAAATAAATAGAAATCATTGGCAGAACTCATCTGTTTGACTATTTTTCTTTAATTAAATCGTTTTCGAAAATCAATCTAGAAATAAACTCTTTCTTTTTCGTTTTTTTTTTTTTTTTTTTTGGTTTGTGTTTCAACTCGAAAAATTAGTAAAAAAAAAGATACAAGTAGAGTAAAAAAAATATATATAAATAGCAAAATTTGTCCATGCCTAAAACATTGATTTTATTTTATTAGAACAAAAAAAAAAATCTTCTTTAAACGACGTATGTGGTTTTTTAGGTGATTTTATACAATTTGCATGACTTTCATTGCAGCTACTACTTGGCATTTATGCATTTGGCGCTTTATAATTCGCAATTAGTTCTAACAAAAATCAAAAGTAGAAATGCTGTCTTGTAGTGTGAAAAAATATGAGCACAGTAGTATAACGGTTTCGCCAGAAACTTAAGATTTTTACACTTTTTAAAAAAGCGTCTCTACCGAATAGGAGCGCTCGTAAATAAATTTAATTAGCATTGGATTCAGTATTCTGAATAATCTTTTGGGCACGGAATATCATTTCCAATAAAGTCACTATTCAATAGCCTTTAGCCTAAGAAAAACTCTGGGTTTTTTTTTTTATAACATAAACCACAAAAAAAAAAAAAAAAAAAATATATCATAATACCAAATCAGCATTTATTTAAATCATTTTTATATAATTTTCAATAAAAAAATTTAAATTTAAATATTTGTAAATCGTTTAAATTACGTAAATACAAACGACATAAAACATTTATGCAAAGTAGTATGCAATTTGTCATGCTGCGTATTAAAAAAAAAAAAATTATTTGAAATATTCCTTTTTTTATTATATATTTTTTTTTAAATATTTACATTTAAGAATATATATATATAAAAAAGTATTATTTTTTATTGCTGTAGTTGTCAATGACAGCTTTTAGTGTTTATTTTTATTTTTTTGTATTTAAATTATTTACTTGTGTGTTGTTTTTTTGTTTTTTTAAGTGAAAATTTATTGTAGGTGTTAATTAAAAAAAAAATAAATAACATAACAATTTTAGTATTAGTTATAATAATTTGTAAATAATAGTAGAGTAGTAAGTAAGTAGTGAATCGAATAATACGAATTTATTTATATATATATATATATAAATAGTTAGATAGATTGATTGATTCAAGAAAAAAAAATCTATACATTTTTATTTATATAAAAAAAATGTTTGTAAAATATTTATGTCGCTTTCAATAGCAATTTTTAGTATACTATATAGTTTTTTCGTTTAAGTTGTTCTTGTTTTTTTGTTGTTGTTGTTGTTGCTGTTGCTGTTTGTGGATAGTTCACACTTTAGTAAACTCGTCGAAAGGCCAAACAAGTTCAATAGCAAAATATTACTTTTATATATGTTAGCAGTAGTAGCAGTAGTACTATATATTTTATTTATTACGCTGTTATGTATAGAAACAAACTCTTCTTCAGTTATTTCTATAGAATTCACATAAAAAAATATTTCTGCTCCATTTCATTGCTTTTCAAGCTGAATGTGTTGGCTTTTGTATAGAAGGTTTTTTCCTTTATACTTTTTTTCCCATTATTTTTTTTTTTTTAAATTTTTTTTTTTTTTTATTTTACTTGTTTGTTTTAAGCATGTTTGATCGTTTGTTCAGTGTTGTTTTAGTACGTTCGTTAATTTTATTTTAAAAAAATCAAAGAAAAAAAAATAATGTATATAAATTTTACTATATAGTATATATATTGTTGTTAGTATATATATATATATATGTATATATATATTTAAATATATATTTTTAATGATTTATGTGTTCTTGCATACCAACAAGAACATTTTTTTCTTTACATTATGTGGTAGTGGTCCTTGGTAAAATATTTATTTTTTTGTTTAAGAAAAATTAATCCTAAGGAAAAAAAAAAAACTAAATTCCTATTTATAATTTTTATTTATTTATTGCATCTATTTTTGTTTATTTTTTTTTAAATATACTTTTTTTAATATGCTAAGCTAAAAAATATATTTATATGTATGTATGTTAAAAAGATTGTATGTATATATTTTTTAATTTTTAAATTAAAATGTATAAATGAAAAAATTAAAAATATAAAAAAAAAAAGAAAAAAATACAAATATATATATTTGTATTAATATGTTTGCTCTTAATATAAAAAAATAAAAAAAAAAAAAAAAAAAAATAATTATTTAAATAAAAATAAATATATTTGTATGTATATGTTTGTTGTTAATATATAAAAAAATATATATATTTGTATGTATATATTTGCTGTTAGTATAAAAAAAATATTTAAAAAAAAAAAATAATAATTATATAAAAAAAAAAAAATATATATATGTGCATATAAATGTTTAGTAAAAAAAAAAAAAAACAATTATTTAAAAAAAAATAAATATTTTGGTATGAATATGTTTGCTGTTAATATAAAAAAATAAAAAAAAAATTTAATTATTTAGTTTTCATTTGTTTTTCATTTCATTTGTTTTTGTTACTGTTATAATTGTTTCTGTTGTTGTTTTTTCTTATTTTTATTTTGTTTAGCATGTTTGCGCTACATAAAACTACAAAAAATTAAAAAAAATTAATACTAAACTAAAACTAGCATAATTAATTTAAATACTTTTAATTTTTTAAATTCTTATTTTTTCAATTTTTTTTATATTTTATTTCCATACGAGTCCTCTTTTAATATTTTGTTTTTCTTATATAATTTAATTAAATACTTATGAGCATGTATTTATGTGTTTGTATATGTGTTAGTGTTTTTTGTTTTTTTGGAAAAGAAAGTTGGTATTTTTTTTCTGCTTTGTATTGAAATTTTTTTTTTTTTTTTTTTTGAATTGTGCAAAATAAAAATTAGAAAACTTTGATTCACAAAATGACAATGAACGAAAACTGTTAAACTTTGTACATATGCATTGTATCTGTGAGCAACGTTTGCATTGCAAATGTCTATGCTTGATCGAAAGAAAAATTGTTAATTTGAATTGTTTTTGATTTGAATTGAAATATCGAATTGAAATATTTTTATTTTATATAAAGTTTTAAGCTTTAAAATATGTAAAACTAATTTTAAACAAACGGAAGGACAAAAGTTAGACAAGCATAAGTATAGACGCAGCTAAATTGATTGATTTATAAAGATTATATATTTTTTTTATATTTTTTTTCCTGCATTTTTACATTATACATATTGACAAAGTTCAAATAATCGGCGTTAAATATTAATAAAAGTAAAAAAATACGAAATAAAAATCAAGTGCAAATGTTTAATTTAAATTTAAATAATTCATTTTTTTATACACATCAAGAGCATATGATATGGTATTTACGTATTTAGAATAATATCTTAAAAACTGATTAAATGAAACTTGGAAAAACTGACAGACAGACAGACAGACAGACAAACAGATATACGTACAAACGGACAAAATTTTTCAAAATCACATCTAAGTGATCACGTATAACGTAATTTAAATCAAAAGCAAAAAAATTTGAAATTGATAAAACTTGGGTTTTAGGGCACCCCAATGAGTCCCAGGTAAAAATTTCAAAATGCCTTGAATACGCTAAAAAAATATATTCTAAGCATCTTTCAAATGCGCAGAGTCTCTAGGCACCTTGTCAAAATTTTCCCAAATCGCGCCTTGGTGCTATTCTACTTAATGATACACATCTATATGGGTCGATCAGCTTTTAACTCAGTTTTTATTTTTAATTTTCTTGTAAAATGTAAATATTTTTTTTCGGCTTTTAAGTTGTATAAAAAAATGTTCCCAAAAAATATAAATTATATAAAATTTGATTTGTCATGCATTTGTTAGAAGCAAATATATTGTATATATATATATATATATAGTATATATGAAGAAATGCTTTTACATGATGACTGTGTGCAATAGTTAATGATAATTTAGTGAATATAAATAAAATGTAAAGCATACTTATCTGCGTTTTTTGTATTTTTCGATTTTTTTTCAGCAATGTTTTGCAGCGTCTTCAATATTTTTGTATTTAACTTTAAATCATTAAGCAATAAAGCAGCTGATATTAAACCAGAATCAACTGACAATAACTAAAGAAATTTTTATATGTATATGTGTGTGTATGTGTATAACTATGACAACTAATTATACTAATTAGTAAAAATTCATTAAGATACATTTTACACAACTATTATTATTATTATTATTATTATTATTATGTATTGTATTTACTTATTGTTTAGTTTAGTTTTGTTTCGTATAGTTTTGTTAAGTTTTGTTTACCTTTTGCTTCATTTAGTCTCTACTGCTGTATCAGATAACAAAACTTTACATTTAATAATTTTAAAATACAACAACAAAAAAAAGAGAGATAGACCCCCTACAAATACGCTTAGCTAACTGATACAGTTTTAGTTAGTTTTGTTATATGATATTTTTGTAATTTCATTAATTAAATACAGAAAACAAACAAATAAAATGGATTAAAAAACAACAAAAAAAAAAAAAAAATAAAATTTGCCAATATGATTGAAGAAGGACATACACACATAGTATAGTATGCATGTATGCAAGTTGAACTGAAACAGGATACAACCGCAATTACCAGCGGCTAACGACAACAAATAAACAACGCATTAAATTGTTGTTGTTGTTGTTGTTTGCAATGAAGTTTGAAAATGAAAGAGATGAAAAACAAAAAAAATAAAAAGAAAAAAATCAAATAAAAAGAAAGAAAGAAAAAAAAAAACTATTACATATATTTTGTAAAAATAAAGTAGCAACACAACACAAGGACGACACACTAAATGCATGCATTAAACTATTTATACTGGTCCGAGTGTGCGTATACGTAATTTGAACGCCACAGGGTATATTTGTGTGTGGTTTGTATATGTGTATTTGTATGTTTGTGTTTTGGATATGTTTTCATTATTATATTTTTTTAACTCGATTATTTCAGTTTGATGTGTGTGTGTGTGTGTATGATTTTCTATAAATTTATGTCTAATTGTCTGTCTTGTTGCTATAGCTAAATTTTGTGTTTGTTATTTGTATTTGTGTATTAATTAGATATTTAATATTTATTTAAGCACATTTTAAAAATTGTTTGATTTAGTTTTTTTTTATTTTTATTTTTATTTTTGTTTATTTATTTATTTTATTATTATTCTAATTGGATATTTATTCATCTCACTATTCACTTGTTATTTGAATGACTAAAATTAAATTATATGAAACGTCGTAAATACAGAAATGCATGTATATATGTATTGTATATATATATATTATGCATGTATTACATAATTATATAGTTACAACACGCATACTCGTATATGCATGTGTTTTGTTGTAAATTTTTGTTTATATGTATTTCGTTTTTATTTTTGAATAAATGTTATATAATTAAAAAAAATATCTTAAATTGTATTTGACTTATTTATTTGCAAATATTACTTAAATAAAAGTTTATTTTTTTTTTACAATTTTGTAAAAAATTTAAAAATTAAAAAAAAAATGCTACCAAAATATAAATACGATATATGAAGACAATTTTGGAAAGCGAAAATTATACCAGTTGACATATTCCGCTACTGTCTCTTTCCAATTTGCTAACAAATTTTGTTGAGAATGCATATTATGTTGAATTTATATAATTTCACCTAATAAATCTGTGTTGAATAGGAAAAAGTGCTTAAGTCGACTTAAGAGAATACTACGTATTGAAAAGTACATCTATGCAAAAATTGAATTATATTCCGAATTGATAGAAAAATATTAAGACTTGTGCAAATTTTTATTTTCAGTGGAATTTTGATTCAAGTTCAAAATGTTTTCGTACAGAAATATACGGAAACTGCTGCTGGATAAAGCAGTTTAGTGTCTAAAATTTTTAGCTAGGCTAGTACTAGAACAAAGCTCAGTAAACTATATAAGCAAAATAGAAAGAGACAGAGGCTTACGGCTACTACTGTTTATTTTTTTTTTTTTTAAACTTTTCTGTTCTTACGCGACAAGCATTATTTCAGAGCAATGAAAAAGATGTAAGTAAGCAATTTAATTAAATTTAATAAAATGCGTATTTAAGTTTGTCGTTTTAGTTGAAAGATATTCTTTTGATTAAACGTTTTGCCACATCATTTTTTTTTGTGGTTTAACTATTTTCAAAAATATTCGATTTATATAAACAAATATTTACAGCATTTTTATTATTATTTTATTATTATTATTTTTTTTTAAATAAAACAAGTTTATGACAAATATATTTTTTTGCTTTAAATGTGTGCTTACCTGTCAATTATATAAAAAATGGAATTGTTAAACAAATGTTGGGGAATTTGTAGATGAAGTGAAGTGGGTGAGTGACAGCGCGCTAATACATTTTTAAAAAAATTTCAATTTTCCTTCTTTGTGTTTTTTTTTTATTATTTTTTATTAATTTAAGTTGACTGCCATTTTTTTAAAAATATTTTTTATTAATTTGTCTTCGAAATTTGTTAATAAAAAATACTTTAAGTAAAATATGTTTAAAAATATTCTTTTGAAATATTTTATCTCAAAGTTATCACATATGAAGCTTTGAGTGCAAACTGCACAAATTGACTAAAGCAAAGTTTTGAAGTTTTAGATATGCTTTTTTTTTTTTTTTTTTTTTTTTTAACAGTGATGAAGGTATTTGTTATGAGTAAAATGTGAGATACTTTTATATATTTGATGTGTGTGTGTGTGCGTGTGTCTGTGTTTGTGTGTGTTTGTTAGTCTGTGCGCTTAAATAAAGTTGTTAAACAAACTCCACAAAGCAAAACTTGACAGCAATAATTTGCACTTTGTTAGTGTTTTCTTTGCGCTTTACGCTTTTATTATTTTGCTTTTTTTTTTTTTTTTTTTATTTTATGTGTATAGACATATCCGTTTGGTTGTTTGTTTGTTTGTTTGTATGTATATCTCTGTGTACTTTTATCTGTATATGTATTTTCGACCTGCTGCATGTCCTTAAGTCCATTCGTTGTTCGTTTGGCATTGTGTCCGTCCGTTGTTCGTCCGTCTGTCGGTCTCGCTGTCTGCTTGTTCAACGATTTTTTTTTCTTTCTCGTAAAAGGTAATTTTGTTGTACGTGTTTATTGCTATAGCAGCAGCAGCACAAAGCTTAGAAAAAAAAAAAAAAAAAAAGAATAATATCTACATCTAATATATATAGTATATTGGGTGTATTACATAGTATGTATTTTTCTCTGGCTTTATGTTGTTAAATAAAAACGAGCAAGCTTTAAACATAGAGATGGACAGACGGACATAGGTATTCGATATAACTGTGCTACAAAAATAACTAAAATTAAGTTTGCTTGGCAAGTTCAAAGGTTTGGTCGTTTAAAAAAAACTGTACACTAAGAATTTTCGGGAAACCCCCAAAAATATGCATCTGATTTTTCACGCTTTTTTAATTTAGCGCGCTATAACTCAGTACATTTCGAACCGATTTTTTTTTTTAACATGTTTTCGGAAAGAAAAAAATTAGACCTTTCGATGAGTATGCATAATATTTTATAATTGCTGATTTTTTCCTTTTATTTTTTTTTTACAGCTGCAGCTCACCAGTTTACAACTAACAAATACACCCCACATATACACTGTATATGTATGTACATATATATGTAGTATTCTTATAAGTATATCCTTAGATATTATATTGTAGTTAGATAAATGACGACGTGAAGCAAGTAAATAGAATGGCATCAAATTTGAAACTAATAGCAAAGTGCCGCCGCACAAATCTCAATGGTGCGATAATGTTGTGATTTTATTTTTATTGCTGTTGCTTTAACTTTTTGATTACTCATATTTCTAGTATTCCGGATTTTCTTTTTTTCAATTGCATTTCACCAAAAAAAAAAAAAAAAGAAAAAGCGAGTTAATAAAGAAAAAAAAAACCGAAAAAATGTTATGAGCCATTTCAGCATTTATTGAGTTTAAAATGAGAAAGTTACGCAGGTGCTACGATGTAGTATATGGATGGATGTACATGAAAAATTATAGTCAAACCAATGTTGGCAGGTGTTGTCAAAGTTTTTTTTTTTTTTTTTTTTGATAAAGAAGTTTGCTGCATAAACTTTTTCAAAAATTTTGCACAAAATCAATTTTAGCTCAATTTCGTATGAAAAGGTTAAAAAAAAATAATTTTTTTTTTTATGATAGAAAAGATATGATAGCAGAATAAATAGCGCGCTAAGGCATTTATATATAGTATATATATATATATATGTTTTTTTACGAGCTTATGTTTTGTAGATACCTTTTGATGTTATATATAAATTTAGTGTATATTAGATGTAAGCAATTAATTAATTATAAACTTTTTTTTATTTTAGTAAAAGACTTTGTTTCATGTTTTAAAAATATTCTATATAAATCATATATAGGTAAATTTATATATGTATATGACGAGAGTTGCGATATTTAATATGTTTTTTAAGTTAATTATTTATGCTTGCTGTACGAAAGAGAGTTTTAAATGATTAGTAGTTAAATTTGTTTTGTAGATACTATATATATATATTTTTTTTTTTTTAATAGAAATTTGTGAAATATGTTTTTATTTTGGTTTTTGTTTTTTTGTTATTGTTATTGTTGTTGTTATTATTATTTTGAAAATTTTTTAACTTACCCAGCAGCGGTACTGCATCCGATGTTGCGGGCATTGTTTCCGCCACCATATTCAGGAAGACCGTTAGCGATAGTAAAATAGTTACTCCTGAAAATATGCAGCATAAAATTTTTTGCATTATGCGGAAACAAAATGTAAAAAAATTATGACATGCGAAAAAAAATGAGGAGACACACATACATACATTTGTATACATATAAGAGACATGCAGTTATATTAATATATTTACGTTGTTTGTCATGCTCTTTACTTAAATTTTTCTATATATTTTTTTTTATATTTAAAAAGTTGTTGGCGGCGACAGACGTCTGTCTGTCTGTCTGTCTGTTCGTGTACTAAAAATGATACTATATTTGCAATTTAGAAAAAGAACGATACATAAGCGAATGGTTATTGACATATGAACCAATGGCTCTTGATAAAAGAACGAATAGTTCTTGTTACTAGAAATAATGGTTCTTGATACTAGAAAGAATGGTTCTTAATATAAGAACAAAGAGTTCGTGATACAAGAACGAATAGTTCTTGATGCAAGTATGAATGGTTTTTGATACAAGAACGAATTTGTACAAGAACGAATGGGTATTGATATAAGAACAAATGGTTCTTGATATAAGAAAGAATAGCTTCTAGAACAAGTAGTTCTTGATACAACAACAAATGGTTTTTGATGATTAATAGAAGAACGAAATAATTCGTTAAATAAGAACGTTTGTTCTTGATTCAAAAAAAGTGAATATTTATTCAAAAAAGTTGTAAGACTACGCATCTGCCATTTGTTCAATGCTGATAAAAATTTCAAAAATAATTCGTTCATGTTATCAAACTCGAGTGTTAGTCCATGTACATAAAATATTTCAGCAATAAACAAAAAATGTAACTTAAACAAAATATTGTTTTTCAGACTTTGTGCAAATTACGAATATGTGTTTGAAGAGCATGTTATTAATTTTTTGTATATACTTTTAGTTTTAAATTTATTTACGTTAAACTTTTAGTAAAGAGACCACAACAATAAAATTTGGTATAATTTTCAATGTTGAGGTTTTCATAATAAACAAAAATTTTGAGAAAAAAACATTTATATTTAATTATTTTGTATATATTTTTTACTTGTATATATGTATGTGTGTATTTTAAAAATAGTGAAATTATTTGTATATAATTTTTTTTAAATAAAATAAAATGATATGATATATTTATTGGTGACGCATGAAAGTATGCAACATTTTTTTGCGATTAAATTGCTTTAAAAAAATTATATAATTGAATGGCTAAAATTATAAAAAAAGATTTTTTAAAAGATCTCACGTAACTAGCTGTGTTGTTTTTTTTGTGTATTTTTTTTTTTGGAATATTTGTGCTGTCTATTTTTTTTTGCTGTTGTTGTTGTGGTTGTTGTTGTAGTTGCTCATACATTTGCCATAGCAACGTCATCATTGCTTTCATTTATTTTCTTTCTATTTCGGAGGGGTTTTTCTTTTTCGTTTTTTTTTTTTGTGTGCAATTAACCTTTACGCTGCTTTGACTTCTGCTTTCGTTTGTCATCTTTGTCGTTTTTTGCCTTTACTTCCGTTTTTTTTCTTCTTTTTCTTCATTTATTGCGTACTTCATATTTCTTTAGACATCATTCCTTTGCACGTTGTCATTTTTGCTTCATTTCATTTCAGTTTTCATTTCATTTTCATTACCTCGCCTTTTGCCCTTTCATTCTGCGCTTTTGCTTTATAGTTGTAACATGGCATTTTTTTTGGCTTTTCCTTTGCGTTTCCGCCATTTTATTTTATTTTTCTATTTTGTAAGCTTTTCTGCGTTGTCAAATAAAAAACTACTACCGTATTTTCTGCGCTGAACCTCAACCTTTCAGTTCGTATTCAAGTTGTCCTTTTTTTTTTCTATTTTTTTGCTTTGTAGCAAATGTCCTTACTGTCAAAGTCATGAAGTGTGTCTGCCTATTTACTTTCGTTCTTGAAATTGTTCGTCTATTTTTTTTTTTTTTGTGCTTTTTGCTTAAATTTTTGCAACTTATCAATCAAAGTTTTGACATTTCTAAACTGATTTTTTCCTACTGCAATTCCTCGAAAAAAAAAAAACTTTGTCTAGCTTAATTTAATTTTTATGAAATAATTTTTGTAAGTTGTCTACGATTTATTGATCCTTAAAATGGTCCAGAATAAAAGAAAAAAAAGCATGCTGCAGTCGTAGAAGCTTGACTACGTGTGCCGACATACATATGTAACTATACTACAACTTTTAGAGAAGCTACTTATTTTTATCAGGTTCCACATACGATCCACACAGTCCACATTTACATACGATCTGGCAATGCTTGACAAATTTGTTTTGTTAATATTTTCCTCTTCTTTTTTTTTTTTTTCCCAATTTTTTACAATTTTGTTGTGCTACTAATTGCACAAAAATTTATATTTATTTTGACGAGTCTTAAATTTGTTAATTAAATTCACAAAACCAGCTTCACAAATCAAAATGAAACGAAATACAATGTGAAGTAGATTGAATTCTTTTTATTCATTTTGCTTTCATTGTGCATGTTTATTGAAAATATTTTCTGAAAATATGAATGAATGAATGCAATACGTTAACAACACTGCTTGTGTCGAGTCAGCGTGAGTTAAGTCAGCGTGAAAAGTATTTAAATGCTAAAGAATGTTTTTAATTGTTTTCTTTTTTGACGACTCAATTGTATAAACGCAGACAAATTTGTTTAATTTGATGTATACAAAAAATATGAAATTCGAAAATATAAGCCAAGATAAACATTGAAGTTCTCAGATCTTGAAACAAAACAAAAAGAAAGATTTATTTTAAAGTAATTTATTAAAACATCATTAGGTTGACATATTGAAAATTTTTTCTTAGCTATTTTATCATTTCTGCAAAACAATAGCAGCTGTGTTCTAAAACTTTCGTCATTTTGTTATTGAATATTTTTTAATATAATTTATTATGTTTCTTTTGTTTTTGTTTTTTTTGAGAACTTTTAATGCGTTTCAGCCAAAACCTTTGCATGCCAAATAGAAAAAAAAAATCTCAAAAGGCACACGCATTGTAAATGTTATCGTTAGACTTATGACAAACAGATACAAACATTTTATATCAAAAAATATGCTTGAGCATAGATAAATTTAAAAAATATTTTTCAAAAAAAGATACATTTTTTTTAACAAATAACTTTTTAAAAAAAAAAAAAACGAAAAGTTTTCTACTTGTATGATCAAACTTTTGCTGTCATGTTTAACAGCTGTAACTGCTTAAACTCAACGTTCAAATGTATCTAGATACAATATAAATATGTATCTATGCGAGTGTATTATTATTGCATGCAAGGGCAACTGTTAGTTAGCTGTGAACATTAAAAACTGCAAAAAAAAAAAAATACTTTTTGATTTGATTTTTATTTATTTATTTTGAAAAAAAAAAAAAAAAGTATGATTTATTTGGCATTCGGTTTTTGGAGATTTATTGCAGCAAACTAAATTTACAAGTGTTTTATTTTTTATTGTATTTGTTTATTTATCAATTTTTTTTTTTTGGAAAACTAATTCAAGAGAGCTGCTGCTGTTGATGTTTACTAAACGTGCGCAATTTCCAAGCGTTGAGTTTTTAAAATATACTAAAATAAAACCGCTCTCCTTGTAGGGAGTGCCACATACGTTAAGCAAGGGGGAAACTACTGATCGATAAACAGTTAACCTTTTGATGAAATTATGTTTACTTGACTCAGCATTCAAACATTACTTAATCTAAATATCTATTTGTATATATATATATATAATAGTAAAAATGAATCTATGTCCGCTATGGACTTTTAAATCATCCACCCGTAGAGACCCAAACCAGTTTCATTTCAAAGGCAAAAATGCAGGTAAAATTTAAGACCATTAAAACAATGCATAAGGTACATTAGGTTCATGTATGAAGTCATTTTTGAATTGCTCCATAAAAACTTTTTAATACCAGCCCAAACATATTGTGGTCTCGCTGCAATCAACCAAAAAAAAAAAAAAAGGGTATTTTTAGTGTTTTTTTTATATTTTCATACCAGCTGCAACATATTTAGGTGACGCTTCATTTAAAAACAAAAACCGAAGCTCAAATACCCGCCTCTTCAGTGTCTTATAGGCTCCTTTAATGCGTTACAAACTTTAAGACAAACTGAATATACCCTTCACACTATTTGTAGCGGGTATACAAAGTACAAAAATGCCATAAAAAACTGCACTTGAGAAACGTTCTGATCGTTCTTTCATGGTTGGTAAAATAAATACAATATTATATGTAACCTCGAGAAATATTTGATAAGCTATGATTTTTTGTTTGGCTGCAGTATATATGCAAGTGAGAATTAATTTTTTTTTTTCTACATTTTAAACTTGAACAAAGAATGAAAAAAAAAAAAAATAGAAAATGCACAAGAAATCCGCAACGCGAAGTTTTTAAAAATACAACGCAAGACATTTAAAATATTTAGCAAAACGCATTTTACAATGAAAAAAAAAAAATGGAAAAAAGAAATATTACATTGCTACAGTTGTCAACAACATTTCAAAAAAAAATAAAAAAGGGGTAATGGATACAGAATGAACAAAGGACGGACCAAGGGATATAGCACAAAGAACGGAGAAACGTAAGTAAATATTCGTAGTATGTTGTATGAGAACAAAAAAACTAAAAAATAATAAATAAAAAAAAAATAGAAGAAAATAGAAGAAAAGAAAACTAAACTAAACTAAACTAAAAGGCATTTTTCTATGAGATGGGCGATTGTCCTTGGTCTGCCTGTTTACATTTTAAGTATTTGCAAAAAGTTTTATTTCTATTTTCCATTTTCTTTTTTTTTTTTAAGTATTTTATATATTTTGTACTTTACATTCTTATGCACACACACACACACAAACACAACTATACTAGGCACATCTTTATGTCCTTTTTGTTTTAATTCCTTTTATTTTCCGTTTGCTTCATACAGGGCCGTTTGCTGTCGCCGTTTTTGTCGCTGATGTTGATGCATTTGTTGCTGCTTTGTAGTTTTCTAGGTAAGCAGGCAACTATGCCAAAACTAACCAAGCAACCATACAGCCCAAACAGCCTAGCTAAACTTAGTTCAGCTCTGCTCAGCTCTGCTCAGCTCAACTCAATTCAACTCAACGCCCAGGAGTGCCAGGAAAGTGTTTTGAAATTGAAGCGAAACCGAAAACGAAAACGTCGTATTTTATGATGAAATGAAATGAGTTGCGATGAGTTGAGTTGCGTTGAGGATGAGGATGAGGATGGATGCTGTTTGCAAACCAATTGCAAAGTATAGCAAAGTAAAGTAAAACCTTGCAAATGCAGCAGATATTGCTTTTTAAATATATACTATATACTTTATATATATATTTCTTTTTATTTTTTTTATTTTTTTTTTTTTTTTTTTTTGTACAATACGCTTTTGAGCTGAATTCGTTTTTAAGCTGGTCAAGGCTGCCATAGAATGGTTCGGTTTGTTGTATGGTTTGATATATTGTATGTATGAACAAATGAATGAATGAATGAATGTTTTAAAGATGAAAAAAAAAAAAACAAAAAGTAAATAAAAGGAAATAATGTAACGAAAATACATACTTTAGTTTTGTTTATTTTTAAAGAATTTAATGCTAATGTTGCTTTAATGATTTAATTAAATTTATACATATATTTTTTTCTAATATTTGCATAAAAAATGTTTTGGTTTTTTATATGCTTCTTTTACACTAGCCCCAACAAATTGTGGACTCGCTGCTGTAAAAAAAAAAAAAAAATGGTGATTTCCCGCTTAACCCAACATATTTTGGATGCGCTGCAATCAAAGAAACTGGTATTTTTGAGTATATTTTTATGTTAGCCCCAACATATTTTGGCTTCGCTGCAATTACCCAAAAAAAAAATACAACAAATAGTGAAAAATGCAATCGAAAAGAAACAGAGCCGAGTCGCCCGTATAAAGTTGTAGCACATACCGGGTATCCGCTTTGGATCCGGATTGGTCGAGGTCTGTGATTTTTTTCTATTTTATATATCGTATGTAGTTTGGGTACGCATAGTATAACCTTGAGGCCATAACTGACAAATATGGGTAGTCGTAACTGAATGCCTTTCGAACTGGTTTTAGTCTTGGTGAATGTGCATTGTGTAATTCACTTAAAATGTTAAACCTTTTTTTTTTTGTTTAGCAAAGCCTTTAAAATATAGTTAAAGTATTTCGTAATCAAGCTAAAAGAATGTTTCCACTAACGTTAGCGTTTGCGTTCGTGTTAATATGTTGCAACTGAAAGTAACGCCTACAACATACTTCTAACCGGAAGTATGTATGTACAAAAAACAGCTAAGATTTATTACTTGTCGTGAATTTATTTATGAAAAAAGGAGCTTATATTGTAGTCAACAGTCTAACGCAAACGCTAATGCTAATGAAAACAGACTATAAACAACTGCAGCGTTTTTTTCTTCTCATTTAAGTTCTGAAAGAAATTTTTATCTATCCACAAAAAATTTATAAAATATAACAAAATAGTCAGAAGTTTCTATGATTTATTAATAATGTAATAAAAAAAAAAAATTTCAATTTCTTTAAAAAATTTTCTAATAGAAATGCTTTCTCCATTGTTTTTTTTTTTTCTAAAAAATTTCTTTTAAATTTTTTTTAAGTGCATTACAATACATGCAAGCTACAATACAAACACACACACAGGCATACTTATGCTAAGCACATACACACATACATACATACACATAAAATATTCATATGAGCATTTCAGCTAATTACACACATTTCTAACATTTCTAACATTTCTAATATTAAGACAGACGTCTTCATATTTTTGAAGCTAAAGAGAGTGTGAAAAGAGAGAGAGAGACAGAGAAAGAGTTTAGAGAGTTTATAAACTTACCAAGCGAGAGTTTTTCACCAGAATCTGGTGGCAGTGTAAAACCTAACAGTGCCATTGAGGCGATCAGTACGCACGGCACAATCAAATTGAAAAAATAGTATAAAGTTTTGCGTCGTATCAAAATGGCGAATGTTATGTCAATATAAGGTTCTGGGCAGCAATTATAGTAGATTTCATTTCGTTTACCGGGCACACCTGTATACCATATAGCGCAAATTTTTTTTTCAAATTTTTTTTTGAGATTTTTTTCATAAAAGTTGATGTATAATTGTAATTTTTATTTTTGGCATTTTTTTGTACGTTTTCAAAGTATTGCGTTGAAAAGAGAGCAGAAGAAAAATTTTAATTTAATTAATATTATTTTTTTTTTTTTGTTTTGTAATTCAAAATGACATCACAGCGTTAAAATTTTTGTTAGTTATCTATATAGTAGATAAGGTTAAGAAGAATCATTAGCGTAGTACAATAGAAAAGTTATAGCAAGAGTTCTAATAATGGATTCTTTGTTTTTTTTTTTTTTTGAAATTTTATTTTAAATAAATTTGAAAATATGAATTTACCTAAAAGATCCCATTCACCGTTCGTTATAAAGCTCGATATATCACCGCCGGCTTCGTCTTGTAATTGTAAGTCCAACTGCAAAGAAAAACAAAAGTTAAGAAATTAAATCATTATTTTGCATGAAAAGTTTTGAACAGTTCCTTAGTCTCTGGAGTATTGTAATGAATCCATGGTCCAATAATATTATATGCATTTTATCTTTTTTTGAAATAATTGTTACAGAGACTACATTAAATTAATAACATAATTGCTCAATCCTTTAACAAATGTAAATTGAAGATATGGCGACGTCACCTAGGCTAGATGTAGCCCATTGTAATACCATACACTAACATTCATTCATGCGAGGCATTATTCTCTAAACTACATACAATATATAAAACAGCTAAAATGTTTCTATGTCCGCTATGGATGCTTTTCCAAGTCCAACAAATGTTTCACAAACCGGTTATATTCGAAAGGCAACAATGCAAGTATTATTATAGACCACTAAAACAATGCATTAGGCATATTCGGTTCATTCATTTAGTAGATTTTCGACTTTTCAAATAATTTTTTTTTTTCGATTTTGTAAATAATAAAAACACAATTTAATCAGTTTTATGCATAAAACGATTTTTTTTTTTTTTGATTAAATTAAAATAAAAAATTAATAAATAAACTTACAAAATTTAGATAGCTTACTTCGAGAACAAATTCAATAAAAAAAAGAAAAAAATAAGTGTTTACATAACATTTTGGCTGGTTCTGCTTCGAATTCCATATGTAAGCTGTCCTTACGATTTTCTCACTCTCATCACGCTACTCATTTTTCAGTTTTCAAATGTTGCACAGGAACGTTATCATGTGTAAATATTTCCTCACACAATATTGGTATTCCTGTTAGGGGGGTTTTCATCTGGTTTTCATATTTGTTGTTGTTGTTGTTGTTCACTTAACATTATGCTTTTTTCTGCGATACTCTTCCCAAACTGAGCATAACGATGGGACAGCCAAGCAATTACACTCTTTCACTGGTTCGGGAAGATCACAGGGATGCACACACTCTGAATAACTTGGATACTGTGTACAGTAACGGTAACATATTTTCGGTTTGCGCGTTGTCAAACATGAGACAGTTTTACGTTTCGGGCAACATGGCGGTACAGTAATTTTCGGACAACGTTTATTAAACAATGGCAACGGTTTGATTTCCTTTTGAACAGTTTTTTCGCAAATACTTTTCATCATAACACCGCCATCTTGCGGGCACGCAGCAATTGGCTTATACTCTCGACATTCACGACGTTCCCATTCCGGATGCACAAAATGACATACAGCGGGAATTCGTTCCAGTGGCTCACACTCATTCCAAGTCTGCTGATAGACACGCGTCAATTTGCACGTCGGCTGATACAACGTCAGATCGCGACGCGGGCAAAAATCAGCACAACGCTCTGGTTCACATTTTTCCGCATCGATAATGTATTGTTCTGGCAGTATACGGACATTCGGTTTGGCTGGTGGACATTTGCGTTCGGTACGTCTTGGCGATTGATAGCATGGCACCCATTCACGTCTACGTTCGGCGGGCGTCTTCTGGTAGCGCGGCGGTGGCTCTTCCCAGAAACGTAATTTCGCATCCGCATTCAAATTGATCTCCTCACGTGGCGGCACCTTACACGTATGCTGTCGCCAAGCCATGGAAAATGTTCCTGGATTAAAAAGCTTGGGTCCACGTTTGATCAGCCTTACCGTCGTCAAACTGTTGCGTGTACAATTGAGCAGACTCATTTTGGTTTAGTGTGCGTGCGTGCGGGATGCGTGCGTGTGTAGTTGGAGATTATTGGTGTGGAATTTTGATGAATCCGAAGAGACCTAGCCGAAGATAAGGTGTTGTTGTCGGTACAAAAACTTTAAAACGAATGAATAATTTTTTGTGACATTTTATTACATTTCGATTTTGATTTTGAGATTTTTGATAAATTTTTCAAAGATGGCTTTTCGTTTTTTTTTTTTTTTTTGTGAAATTTCCCTCTCTCTCTCTCTCTCACTCATGTGCATCTGAGTATGTAAGATATTGAAAAGTAAACGCAAAGTTAAAAGAAAAAGAAAAAAAAAACAAAGTAAAATACGAATCGTAAAGAAAAGAAAAGCAAAGCAAAGTTTTCTTATTAAAATGTTGCCAAACAAAAGAGACGCCATCAATGTAGCTTATGCTGCTACTATCTCACTCTAACACACAATTACACATAGCGTGCGCTTTTGTTTTTGCTTGTTCTTGTCTGTACTGTTATGTAATTCATTATCCTTTCGAATATTGTTCGAAGAAATATGTTAATGTAGTCCCTCACTCGTGCGTTTACCAAAGTCTTATCCGTTGCATGTAGTTTTATAGTTGAAAAAGTCTTTTAAATACGCACTTTGTAAATTCTTAAATGTCCTTGCTTACACACATACACATACATGCATACATACATGTATAAACTTAATATAAAAACTGTTTGTCTCAAACTCAGTCCGTCTGTCTGTTTGTCTGCCTTTCTGTTGTATTTAATTTGATACTCTTGACTGCAAATAGAAAAACAAATAAAATTCAAATAAAATGTAATTAATTTCGTTTGTATCTTTTCATTCCTTTCATTTCTCCCCGTACCAACTCCCCCCCTTCGACATGTAAATAACTTAACAAAATGTCTAAAAATGTCAATAATAGCAGCATAAGCCAATGTCATATGAATGTGTTTTTTTTGTTTTTTTTTTTTGTATCTTACAAAATGTGTAAAATTGTATTTTATTTCTATTTGCATACATTTTCGCTTTCGGCATACAAAAGTTGTGCATGTTTTTATATGATTTGATTTGATTAAAAATGAAACTTTTAAATGGTTGCCTTTTAACTGTAATTTTCTTACATTGTGTTTTTTTTTTTTTTTTTTTTGAGAAAGCCTTAAACTGATTGAGTGTTACATAATGTAGAAAGACTATTAGAGACAATTAGAAGGAAGCATGTTTATAGCCATTTTGAAGAATATCAAAGAAAAGTTTACAAATCTCTTTTGGTTTGATACAAATCTCTTTTGAAATTCAATGAAATAATGAATATAATTCACAATTAGTTTTAAAATTATTCTCGACTGCAAGATAGCCTGTAAGCCATAATGAAATTATATCAGGTTAAGTACTCCGGAAATCTTTGGTTACATAAATTTGGCAACTTAGTTTATGGTGAACTTTATTTGATTTCACCACGACAGAAGAGAAGAGTAAGAAAAATTTTGAATAAGAGAAAGTAAAGAAACATTACAAATGAACATTTATGTGTTGAAATCATATAAATTCACCATAACATGCATACAAAAATTGACATTTATGAGGTGAAATTATATAAATTCACCATAACATGCATACTCAACAAAATTTGTAAACAAATTAGAAAGAGATAGTAGCGGAATACGTCATCTGCTAAATTTGAATTATGCCATATATTATGTCCTTTTATAGTAGCATACTTTATTTTATTGAATTTTCATGCAAAAACTCAATAAATAGGGTAAATGTATATGGGTGACCATACCTAAATTTTTTTTTTTTGATTTTACCCATATTGGGATATTTTATTGGGACTATCTTAGGCATAATTTATATTAAATTTAAAGTTTTTAGAACAGGAAACAAAGAAGCTTTTACGCAAAAACCTAAAGTTTTTTTTTTTTTTTACAAGTCAACATAAAATACATAAGTTTCAAGAAATATTCAAAAGTATGTCCTGTCCCACAGTTAAACAGTTAATCTAAAAAAAAAAAATATATGCGATTCTATTTGGTCTATGAAAATATTTTATATCGTATATTGTATTCATAAACATAGCTCAAACAATATATGTATGTATAGTATATATCCCCAGTGTACATTTCATTATAATTTTCGAAATGTTCATTTTAAGTTTTCAACAGAAGCTCATTGCGTACGTGTGTATCTTTCTTTACTTGACGTATTAAATATTAATAAGCTAAAGTAACAAAAGAAGAAATGAATGGGAAAAGTGCTAAAAATAACAAAAAAAAAAAAAAAAAAAAAAAAAATGTTGCCAAAAAAAGCAGCAAAATGAAACAGAATCTCTCAAAGAATAAAAAAAAATTGAATAGAATGAATTTCTATGCGACATGCTTGCGAAAAATGATCTTAAATATGTACACAACAAAATTTTTTAAGAAAAAAGTACAACTGAAGTGAAATGTGTAATGCCCTAAAACTAAGAAATAGATTAAAAAAAAAGGTTTTTAGATTTTCGAAAATGTTTTTCAAAGTGATACTAAAATCTATGCACATCAAATATTAACTGAATATAGTCTCTAGTGTATATATTATATATATTTTTTGTTTTGACTGTAACATATGTTTGTACAATTTTATTATACTTTTGTTATGCTAAGCGTAAAAGGGTATTAAAAAAAAAACCCAAAAAAATCTTTGCATACCTTGTGGCGTACTGTAATAAATGTTATATCTATTTTTATACATACTACATACACACACACAGCGAAAAATCTGCTGCATTGAGTCAAAGACATTTCCCCAGTTGCCTGCATGTCCTTTTTTTATCCTGACACTGTCTTCTTCTACTTCTGCTGTTGTCGTTGTGTCGCTATGTTTTGTATTTAACTAAATAACTATTCCCAAGAAAGTACGCGCAGTACAGTCGCTAAGCTATGTGTAGAGATTGTTTCTACTTTTTTTTTTTCCATTTTAGTTTTCCTTTTGTTTCGTTTTTTTTTTTTTTTTTGTTCTGTTTTTAATATTATTTTTATTATCATTTTTACGTTATATTGTTGTACAAAAAAAAAAAAAAAAAAATACAACAAAAAAGGAAAAAAAAAAAATAAATAAATAAACGAAAGGACTATGCAACGACGCGCACAAGGTTAAGCTGCGCCTGAAGTTGTACTTTAAAGAACTTTTAATGTGAATTGCTCTTGTATAAAATTAGGCGACTTTGCTCTTATTTTTTATACAATTTTTGCATTTAGTTTTTGGCAAAGAAAAACAAAAAAAAAAAAAATATATAAAAGGAAAAAATAGATGCAAAGCACGCAGCTAATTGATGTGTAGTAAATTGCTCTTGAGAGTTGCTCACTTTTTTATTTTTTTTTTCTTTCTTTTTTTCTTTTTTTGTTTTGTTTTTTGTTTTAATTAAATTAATTTAACCCGAAACCATTTTTTTTTAATATGAATAAAAACTTTTTTTTTTATTTGTTTTTTTTTTGTTTTTTAATTTTTCGTAGCAAATAAAACAAATCAAGCGTAACAATTACAACCAAAAACAACAACAACAATTATAACAATAATTTATTGCACTTTATACATTTGTAATTGCATTCATAGATCTAAAATGGCGAACGCATTTTTTTTTAAATTCACCGGTTTTGAGAAACGTATTACTTGGGCTTTGGATTTCGTGTTTTAAATCTGATTGGAGTAATTCAAAATGATGCATGAAAGACTTCAGGAAAAAATTCCTAGTGAATGAGTATGTTTTTTTTGCGTAGCAGCCATTTTAATTTGAGTTTTTAATTTTTTTCTCTTTTCGAAGAAAATTTTTATATTTTTTACGCCTAAAATTTAAAATTTTTTCCGTTCAATAATTCTATCAAAAAAAAATTTTTTTTACACTTTAATAATTTTTTTACCTTGATATTGTAAAGATACACATACGAAACTTTTAGAAGATAGTTCTCTTTTTGTCTACTTTTATATGCATTTTTTTCTCCAAAATTTAAAAAAATTAAAAATCAAAAATTAGCCAGCAGCGGAAAAATGGCAGGGCTTATGCGGTTTTCAATACACAGTTCGGAAAAAATGTTGTCAACTTTTAGAATGCAACAGTTACGATGTAATCGACTCTTTTTATTTTTACAAAAATTTTAAAATAATAAAATTTCGAAACAGCACGCAAAAATGCTAAATATTTCGATAGCAAAAAATAAAGGAAAAAAAAAAATCAAAAAAATTTTTGTTGTTCATTAATTTCGCTTTTTGGTTAATGAGCTGCAATAAATTGAATAACTTTTTTGACATTGAGGCAAATGTTAAGCTGTTGCGTATTGAAGCAGAAAAAAATAAAATAAAATAAAATGGCTGAAGCTGTAAAAGTAATAAAATTTTCCAATTTATGAAACTATGCTACAACAATTGCAACAACAACAACAAACAACAACAACGACTTAAAATAAGTACATTAAAAATTTTGCAAAAATTTATTTTCAAAAAGTTGAAAAAGTTTGAAAATTGAATTTTGCCTCATTGACAGGTTTTTTTTTTTTTTTTATTTTGTTTTTTTTTTTTTTTTTACGCGTTATTGAATTTCAACGAATTAAATTTAATTAAATATGCAGTTTGATTCGATTTGTATAATTTTATAGACGGCTTATATGTTGCCAGCCTTCCTTAACGGCAGAGCTGGATGGCAAAGTTGCTTGAAAATTAAGCTAGTCTGTCACTCTACACCGATGGTTCTAAGAGGGATGGCGTTGTGGGGTCTGGGGTACACTGGAAGAGTTATCTTACTTTCAAGCGGATGTTTCAGTTGCTTAACTAGTGGCGTCTGGCAAGCTACTGGTACAGCTGGAGTTTCGGGATGGATCGGTTTTCATGATCTCTCAGACAGCCATGGTGCAATCAAAGCGCTTGATCTAAGCTAGTAAGAACATTCCATCCATTGTTGGTCGCCATATCATAGTAATAATTCTCTAAAACGAGCAAATTGATAAGCTGGCTAGTATGAGTTCATCGGATAAATCTCAGCCAGTTGTGGTACAGATCCCAAATGATCCAATTAGAAATCACTTCACCTTTTTTCGGCAATAAAAAAATGGCAAAATATGTATGGATGCAAGGAATGCTAAGCTTATTCGAACAACGATTGATCCCAAATGAACTAGAACACTACTGCTAAACTCCCGACGCCATCATCACGGGACATTGGCTCATCGGGGAGACACACAGCCAGATGAGAATCGAAGACTTATCGTCTGCCTTAGATCGAGAATCTATCTTTTCCTCTTATGTTACATCTAACTACGGTTCTTCCTTAACTATACTTGTTGGCTTTAAACGGCAGTTATTATCAGCTATTTTTATTGTATGGGTGTTTCCCACCAGGTCATAAGTTTAAATAAATTCAAGATCATCTTCAAATAAAAAATAAAAACTAATTTACAAGTTTTTGTAGCTACTTAGTTACTAAGTTTTACTTTTTAAGTATTATTTTCAATGTTTTACAATTCGCAAAATATAATCGAGCAATTTACAAGAGTAAAATCTTCAATTCTCAATGAAAATGAAAACGAGAACAGGATAAGCCATTTTGTTGGTCAAAAAAAAAAAAAAAAAAAAAAAAAAAAAAAATAAAGAAATGGCAACAGCGGAAATGACAGACTGGGCCAGTCATTGTTTAAAGTTTTCAATTTTTCGACACTTTTCTCGAGGCACTCGATATACATATTATAGGTACTATACACATACATACATACTATATAGAATACATACATAAATAGTATATAAAGTATTACAACTTATTTTCGACAATGCAGCAATAGCAGCAGAACAGCAGCAGCGCAGCATTCTTTTGTTTTCTATGAATTCGAACTAAATGCGGCAAGTTTTACTTTTTGTTTTATTTGAAGCTGAGCTACTTAAGCTTTGCGATGAACAATGAGTTATTTGTTTCGGTAAGTGGTAACTATGCTGCTTCTCTGAAAAAAAAGGATGACTTTATCGTAAGTCTTCTTCACATTCATTCATCGTCGTTTTTTCATTTTTTTTATTATTTTTTTTTTTTTTTTGTTTCAATTCAATCCTTGATTCAGTCTTACAATCGCGGGTTTCTACATTAGCGTTGCATCGCATCGCATAGCATCGCTGTCTTTTGCTTTTGTGCGGCTTCTTCGTCTTCGTCTTTTTCGTCTTGTTCGTCTTTGTTCTATTCGCATGCATACTACTCGTATACAATAGAAGACTGATTAAACTTTCAATGAAAAAGGGTATCCCTTTTAAAGGCGCAAAATAATATGAATGAAATGAGAATAGAATAGAATAGAAATTTAGCGTAGAGAATGCAGAAACGTCGTATACCATACGCTGCAATGCAATTAAATAAAAAAAAGTAAAACTTTTGCAGTATTTTAGGCGCAAATGAAAATCTCTTAGCGTTGAGTTATTTAATTGAATAAATGGAATGAAGTAAGACAGAAAACAAAGAGACAAAAAAAGAAAAATAATTTAACTCAAAGTTAACGAAATAAATACAATTAATTAAAATTGCTGCTGTTTTTGTTGCAAAGTTTTGTCGATAAAAGAAAATTTTGTAGTGTGCAACGAGGCGTTGAACAATGTCTTTTAAATTTATATCTATATTAAAATGTTGCAGTATCGAAAACCTAAATAATATGTTTAGTTAATTTGGTGTCTTTAAGAAATATCTTTTCTTGATAATCCCAAAGATATTAAAAAGAAAAAAAAAGATAAATTTGAGAAATATTTTTATGCGACTCATACCAAAACAATGTTCAAGGTTAACCCTTCGGGTAACGTATATAAAAATAAAATACTATGACGGCTACATAATCATAAATGTTTTTAGTTGTTTTGTTTATGTTTTTGTCGTATCTTTTTTATGCATATTTATTTTGCACTTCTATTTAATTTATTTTAAAGTTCTCTTTTGTTTTTTTTTTCTTCATTATTTTCATTTTGACATGGCACAACCACTCAGCATTATTTTTTATTTATTTATTTATTTTTTTAGTATTCATTTTAAAGGTCGCACTTTGATCAGCTCTATTTGAACATTGTGGATTTCAACGTCAACGGCATGTGACATTTATTATGTCGCATAGTTTTTAACCACGAAGGTCATTGCGTTGCGTTGCGTTGCTTTATTTATTTATGTTTTATTTATTTACTTATTTAGTTTTTTTTTTTCTTGCGTCTTCATCGTTCCCTTTACTGTGCTGCTTATGTCCTGAGGGTATTTTCTTGAATCTAGAGTTTTATTTACTGTTGCTTCGCCGCATTCTCATAAGCATCAACCACAGCATTAGCATTGGCTGCAGTAGTGTCCTTTTATGCTCATATTCATGTCCTTTCCTTACTTGTTACTTGTTTTGCGTAAAAACTTTTCAAGTGTTTTGCCTAAATTGTTAAGTGAAGTGCAGTTTTAGTTGTTTTTGCTTTTTGTTTTTTTAGTGGTACTAGAGTAGTTTTTGAATGTAGCACAAAGTTTATTTTGTATTAAAACTAGAAAATATGTAATTCAAAATAATTGTCAACAAAAAAAAAAAAAATATACTCGTTACAAAAGAAAGATACATTTTGAGATTTTTCTTATTTTATTGACTTTGTACAAATTCTTGAAGCGACTACATCCAACTGACCTATGGCAACGCTAAAAGAATCTATTATCTCTTAACTTTACGTCACTCTGTCAATTAATCATTTAATGGGTATAACCTTGGTGGCATTTTATTAGGTGATGTCAAACGGAACGTTGGTACCTTGCAATACAAGCGTATAAAAGTGAATGATTAAGAAGACGGCTTGGTTTTTTAATTTAGTTTGGCGAGTGCGAAGTAGTTAGCGATATATTTATTTTATTTCATTCAATTTGACTTTTTTTTCCTTTTTTGTTTTTAAATTTGACTGGCATTGGTACCATATATATTGAGAGAGAAGGCTTACAATCATCTTGTACAATCACCTTGTATATTTGCACCCTGGGTTTTAATTGCAACTAAATGGGTAATATTTTTCATTTATTTTATAAATTTTTGCATTCACTAAATTTGTTATAGGTGAATAGTAACGACTGAATGCGTTGAATAGTCGTTGTGATGGAGCACTTTAAAACAAACATTTAATCAATATTTTTTCATTGTTTGCAAACACTTAAAAATATGAAGAAGAAAATTTTGTTATAATAGAAAAAAAAGGGAAATTCGACAATTAAAAACAATTGAAATTTTAGCTGATGTAAATGCTATAAAATTACGCAAGTTGTAACAAATTTCGTAAGCAAGTAAAAAGAAAGCTTTAGTTGTAAGAATGAAATAGAGAAACGCTTAGAAGAGCAATAGAAAAGGCGAACATTACTCATACGCCACATTGTCTGAGATAGGCAAACAAAAACGATGACGATGAAGATGAAGACGAAGACGAAGACATATACTGACAATGAGTGCTGAGAAATGAGTTTGCTTTTGTCTTTTTTTTTTTTTTTTTTTTTTTGTAGAATTTTCTATTATAACATCAGCTGTTAGTTGCATTATATTACAGCATGAAATAATATTGTATATATTCTCGTATTGTTTGCATTGTACCACTAAAGAGGGAGAGAGAGAGAGAGAGATGACGCTGGACACACATTCAATATTGTTCAACTGAGTTAAGCTAAGTTGAGATGAGTTGAGTTGAGTCGAGTCGAGTTGCTGAGTGCTATGAGTAAAGTGTATAGTTTAAGCTGTGAGTTGCCTTAAGTGTGCTTATTTACTTAAGAATACTTCAGAGAAAGGGAAAATGATAACTAAAGCAAATATTATAAAGATTTCATGCTTGTATATACACACACACATACATATGTACACAAGTGTTTAATAATATAAAAGCACGATCACAAACAATAAAACTACAAATATGCTTAAGTGTATAATTGGATATATTTAAAAGATTTATCTATTTTTAGTAGATAACAGTCGCTGGTACCATATATCTTGAGAGAGAAAAAGCGCTTACATTCACCTTATATAATTGCACCATGGGTATTGAACTTAGCAATAGTTAAATTTATGGGTCTAATAAAAGATTGGCATTTCAGTTTTATTTAGTTTTGTTTGGTTTTTTAAACCAAAATTTGTCATCAAATTAGAAAGAGATAACAGCGGAATAATGCATCTGGTATAATTGCATCATGCGTTTGTCCATCTTATAATTATAGATTGTGTTGATCAAAGAGAAAAAATTAAAAAATCAAATTGAGTATTTTCTAATACAACCACAATAGAACAATACATGTAAAATTTTTGAATTAAAATTTAACTAGAAATGTTTGTGCTGTACCTACTCTGTACTCTCAGCTCTTTTGTTTTTTTTTTCTTTTAATTTTTTTAAATTGACGTTCTATTACTCTGCTTTCATAAAGATACTTCTATGCAATGCAGCACTATAATAAAATATCTGATGTGAAGTAGAGAATAGTGAAGTGGTTTCAAGTGGTTTCAAGTGGAATAGAGTGGCTGAGTGTGATTGTATAAGTGAATGCATTTAAATAGCGATAACAATTTTATGTGAAAGTATCTTTGTCGTTGTTGTTGTTGTTGTTGTGTGTTTTCGTACTTCAATAGGCACTGTAACAGGAGCAGTTGAAATTCAATAATGTCTAAAGCAATGCAGCGTAAAAAGAGAATTAAGAAAAAGTTTTTCAAAAAAAAAAAAAAAAAAAAAATTTAAATAAAAAAAACCAAAAATTGATTGTTAAACTTCATTTTGAATTGAAACGAATCATTTATATGCTGCAGCATAGCACTGTTTGGTGTATTTAATTAATTACTTGGCAGCTTCATTATTTCTTATATGAAGATGAGAATGAAATTTAATGATTTTTTTTGTTTTATTATTAAAAAAAAATTATAAAATAATAAAATATTAAAAATGTTTCTATGTCCGCTATGGACGTTGAAATTATCAAACCGTTGAGTACTAAACTGGTTTCATTTGCAAGCCAACAATGAAAGTAAAATTATAGAACATTAGAAGAATGTATGTCGTTTCATTCATGAAGTCGATTTTTTAATTTTCTCATACAAAAATCTTTAACACTTTCATATTTTTTGTCACGCTGCAAAAAAAAAAAAAAAAAAATCTGGGATTTTTTTAGTATGTTTTTTTAATAGCCCCAACATATTTTGGTTACGTTGCAATCAATAAAAAACCTAAAAGTACAAAAATCCTTCGAAAGAAAATGCAATTGCACAAAAAGTGTAAAAATAAAAAAAGTATCTCATACATCAATTATGTATTTTTCTTTCATTTAAAAAAAAAATGTTACAAATTGAATAATAAATTTGCGTATACTCGAACAACAATTTACAATATATTTAGGGTATACGTATATAGTTACTCGCATAAGAAACGAAAGATAAATTGGAAAAACAAATTTGCGCAATTTGCATTTCGAGTTGTTTGTACGAAAATTTTTGCTAGCTTTGCAAAAATATTCTTTTGCTGCTGCTGCTACTACTGCTGTGCTGCTAGTGCAACTGCCACGATTGAGTTTTGCATTGTTCACGTTTTGTGTGGTGTGGTTTACATTTATGTCAGTCGGAAAAACTGAATGAAAAAATATATATATATATTTTTATAGATTGTTTTCGATGAAAGGCTTTATTGATTGTAAATAGTCGTAACTGCTAACAGATACAAAATAGTATTTCAATTGAAAATAAATTGAATAAAATTGAGCTTGTTGAATTCGACCAAAAATAGACAAACTTCAAAAAAAAAAAAAAAAAATAGAATAAAATAAAACGAAAAGTGTTTTATTTCATGTAAAAAATAAATCAAATAAATAAAACTGACATCATGTGCTGCATTATGTGAATTGTATGTCCGTCCGTCTGTCCGTTCGTCCGCCCGTCTGTCTCTCTGTCTGTCTAGCTGTCCTGTTTGTGACAGCAAATGAAACTGAACTGATCTGAACTGACTTAAACTACTGCAACAGCAGCACTTAAAGTTCATTTTAAACGCTGTCATCATTCACATCATTCTTCTCATGTTCCGACACCAAACCTATTCCGTAACAGCAAACCGAAACGTACTCGTATACGTTTCGGAATCCGTTGCCATCAACACTTGTCGCTGACAATATGACTAAATAAAATATGCAACAACATTTGTAAAGTTTTAATATTTCATTTTCGGTTGCTGCCATTGCTGCCGCCTGCTGTTGATTTAAGTTTTTCGGATTTTAGTGTAGCCCAGTTGTATTCAAGGATAATAAAAAAGTATATACAGCCATGCTCCCATAATCGCAAATCGCAAAAATTCTGTGATTTACTTTTCAAATCGCAAATTTTGGGTGCACCAGCAATCGCAAACCGTAAAATTATTCCAATTTTAAACTGGATACCATGTCGAAATTATTTCGATTGGCTATAGCGCTTGAGAGGGCATCTTCTTCCGATGGGTTAGGTGAGTTTATGCAAATGTATCGTACGAATTTACTAAAACGTAAATCCCAAAATATTTGCGTTTACGGGCACAAGGCTGATAATAAACGCTATGAGAAGAAGTATGAACTTTTGTTGTCTGTTCGCCTTGTTTTGTGTTGGAAGTGGAGTTTTTCTTGCAAACAGTCCTTAAAACGGAAATCTTTAAGCTAAAAGTTTCTTTAAAAAAATCCTGCCACATTTCCTCAGCTGTGATTTGCTAATTATTGTTGTGTTGTGTATGCGTGTGTTTGACATGCGTTATACATGCAAAAATTAATTATGAAAGTTTTTTTTTTTTTTTTTTTTTAATTTTACTACAGGCGTACTTTTGACATTTTGACTAACTGTCATGCAGTGGTTCGTTCATCTGTCCGTCTGTCTGTTAAACTTTGGTGCACTGTCAAAAAAAAGGGTTGAATGACAATGAACTGCAAACAAAAAGTACGCTGCGTACTTAGTCCAAATGTCCTTTGTACTGTTTTCGCTTGATGACAAAAAAAAAAAAATATATATAATTTTTTGCTTGATTACAACCTACACAACTATTTTGTGTGCAAACACAAACACCGCAGCGTACTAGAAAAACTATTTTATTTACTTGTTATAAAAAATTTAAAAAAAAATGTTTATAATGGGTGAACCATTGCCGCTAACAACGCAATCATCGTCATCATCATCACCATTTTGGCTTTCGATGATGGGTTTTTAAAGACAATAGCACTTTGTCTCTATTTTCTTGCTTGCTTTTTCTCTCTCATTAACTCTTACGACTCTCTCTCTCTCTCTCTCTCTCTCTGTTGCACAAAAAAAAAAAAAAAAAAAGTCAGTGTAAATTATGAGAAATGCCTTTTTATCTTGCACTGAGTGCGACTGTTGCTGCCAACTGCCTTCATTTTTTTTTTTTGTGCCTGCACCATTTCATCTCATTGCATTTTGTCTTTTTTTTTTTATACCCGCCACAAATAGTGTGGAGGGTATTGTCATTTTGTCATAAAGTTTGTAACGCATTAAAGGAGGCGTCGTAGGACCTATAAAGTATATATATTCCTGATCAGCACGACGAGACGAATCGATTAAGCCACTTCCGTTTGCCTGTCTGTCCGTCTGTCGTTCGTCTGTGTCAGTCTGTCTGTTTATTTCAACACGATTTACTCGGAGACCATTAGAGTTAATACTGAATTTAAACTAAGTTGGCAACGACCAAGTCAGTTTGAATTTGAAAGTGCCACGCCCATTTTTAGGTATAGCCCCCATACAAACTAACCGTTTTTTATTTTTTGTATGAAAATGGTTATTTTTTGGAATTTATTCATTCCGAATTTCCTAAGAACACATCTAATATCATCCAATATCAAATTCAATGTGCCACGCCCATTTTCTGGCATAGGCCCCACACAACGTGAGTTGTCTTAGATCATTGACTCCGTCCCATCCCATCTCGAAGTTCTATGAAAGCCACTGATGATAACATATTAACAATTCAAAAAAAAAAAGTGTGACGGGTATATAAGCTTCGGTTCTACCGAAGTTAACGTTTTTCCTTGTCGTTTTTTTTTTTTTTTTTTTTTGGTTTTCATTCATTTTTCATACGTCACGTTGTTTTTTATCTTTCTCTACTTGTGTGTGTATGCGGTTGTTTGTTTTAATTCTTCTCGTACTATTTTTTTTTTTTTTTTATAACTACGCTCAAAATACAGTTGAAGTGAGCAGGAAATGCGCGAATTCCACTAACCTAGATTATCTGCGCGATTTAAGCTTCACTACAGTGCAATTATTTGCCTTCATTTTGATTTTGATTTTTGTTTTTTTTGTACCCGTCACACATAGTGTATGCGCGTATTAGCCGTTTGTCGTAAAGTTTGTAACGCATTAAAGAAGTCAGCGGAGATGCTACAAAAAACTATATATATTATATATATTCTTGATCAGCTCGACGTGTCGCATAAAATTCGCTCAGTCTGCTCATCAGTTTATAGACACAAGTTTAATTTACGCTGCTAAATCTGTGTTCTGAAATTTCATATGACGGGTTTTTAAGCTTCGGTTTTAGCCAAGTTAAAATTTTTCCTTTTTTTTTTTAAAAGCAAGAGAATTGTAAGCGAAACAAGAGTGCAAATCTAAAAGAAATAGAGAAAGTGTGCATGGAATGGAGGCGTGTAGTTGCCTTTTTGTGCTTTTGTAATTTTTTTTTTTGGTTTGTAATTTAAAAGCATCAAACGCTTAATTAGCAAGTGGCACTGACGCGACTGTGTTTTATTTATGTGCAATAAATAAAACAAAAATAATAATAATAATAATAATAATTATTAAAAATAAAAATAAAATAAAAAAATATTTATTTAAATTTTTTTTTCTTGGTTTTTTTTTTTTGCAATGCAGCAAAATTGGTAGACCCACTATATATAATACATATAAAAAAATCTTACATAATCTTGGCAAGGATGTAATTCTGGTTTGTCAAACTAATGTGCTGTTGGTTCTGGATTACACTCAGAGAACCTGAGCGTCTAATTAAATACTGTGCAAAACCCAGCTTAATGAAGCATGTCACTACCATTCCAATATTCTCTCGTTTAGTGAGTCCTGTCGACAATACTTCGCTGTTTCCTCATCTGCTCTGGCTGGCTTTGGGTAATCATAACCAGCTTTTGAATGTGAATAGCACATGCACCGTTAGAGGAACTCTCCAATACAATTCACAGTTATTTATGATACAATATGGCAATGACATATTTTAAATTGTTGTGAAATTAAATTTTTTGCCATTCACAAAATGAACAACGTTTTTTTTAAAATGCAATAACAGTGCTTAACAGTACAGCTGTTAAATTTATGTTAAGCGTCTCTGTAAAATAACAGCACATTTAGCAAGACATTCGGGAAAATGACTCCAAAATAAATAACAATAAATTAAAAAATAACAAAATGAAATTTTTAAATCAATATTTAACTATTTCTATACAAAATAAACATGCTGCACGAAAATTTTTATGAATGATCACGCAGCTCAAAAAATGTTGTTGAGTAAATTGCAACTTCAAGTAAAACTTTTTCTTCTTTTTTTTGGAAAAATCTTTTACAATAAAATTCCACACAATAGCTTTGCTAGCACGAAATGTGATTCGCATTTAATATAATATGTGTATATGTATATGCAACTAAGTATACTCCATTCCATTCCATTCCATTCACATAAAACACATTAGGCAGCAAAGTGAACCGAACAGAACAGCAAAAAAAAAAAAGGAAATGTGTTTTACCTCTAATTGATTAGTGTGTGGCATACTTTTACATATAATCTTAATTTCTAAAAGAGAAAATATTCTATTCATTTGATGGGATAATACTACATTAATCGTTTTGATATGTGGTGATATACTTTAGTCAAATTGCTCTACACATACATACAAAGCAAATTAGCTTTAATCTCTTAAAGTTTGTGCATGTGCATGTGTAGAACCTTAGGTCGCAATTTTAATCGTCTGCAAATGAGTTAGGATACTAATAGGATCAGATAATAGCTACACATGAAATACGAGTATGTACGAGTATATAAGTGTTTCAAAGAAAACACAAAGCTAACGAACGAATGTACGAACGAACGCATTAGGCCTAAAAGCCTTTTAGTGTGCGCCCCGAAAAGTAATGCTGCAGGCTCATTCATTATGTGGTCAGTACATCTTAACCTTGCCTAAAGAGTAAAACTAACAACTAACCGCAGCTTCCATACACATACACAATGCACAAAGATAAATGTTTTGACTTTATTTGAAATAGACAGCCCTGACCTCTAATCCAAGCGTTATACTCGTAAAATGTACACAACAATGTGTACCTACTATGGCATGTTTGCTGTAGGGTAAATAACTATTAAGAATAAATAGCAGCAATAGTAATAGTTGAGAGCAGCTTGAAAAGTTTGCGAATGAAGTTTTGACTAGTTCTAGCGCTGGCAACATTTCGATATGCTTAAATCGATAGCATCGATATAACACAACTAAGCTTTTAAAACTGGCGTTAGTTCGTAGTATATGTTCATTTTTTTTTTCGAGGGTATTTATTATTGGTCACTAATTTATCATTTTAGAGCTAAACATTTAAACCGAATTTTTTGTGTGGTAAATTATCGATAAATGTGTAAACTCGATGTGATAGTCGTTTTTATAATTTCTAGATGAGTTCAGTTTCATCTTGTTTTATATTTCAGTGTCACAAGAATTAGAATTCAGAGAATGCGTCAAGTATAGTGATATTTGCCAGAAAAATAGTCGTTTTTCGAAATGGAATAAATGTGACAGTAATAGTACAATTGTATCTGTTGGTATTGTATCGAATTCTATACAGTCACAGTCATGACTTAATGATTGTGAAGAGAAAGGGTTTTTGCGTGAACTTAGCAAGTTTCTCTTTCAGTGCAAAACTGCGCAATTAGGTCCTGTAATAAAAGAAAAAAACTAGTTTCACATTTCAATTAAACCGCCCTCGTACTATTCTAATATTATAGCAATTTGTGCTTATTAGTGTTATACTTGCTGTCTCATTCTACAGCACTATATTAAATTACTGTTCATTATTTTCATCCCTCTCTCTCTTACAGTTGCGCGTGAACGTTCGGATCGGTTCGGTTCGGTTTGGTTCTTCGGTGCTTTGGTACTTTCATTACAATAAGTCGTCTTCTATCATTAATTTGCATACCTTTAGGCGCTGTACCATAAGTCGCTATTGTACTTATGTATGTACGCTTTAATGCTATTGTTTTTTTTTTTTTTTACCTTTAGTGGTAATGTACAATCTTTGCTTGCGTAAAAATAGAATAAAAGACTTTTCCAAAAAAAACTATCTAAAAAAAATAAATACCGTCTAAAGAAAATTAAAGAAAATTTAAGAATAATACTCAAGCAGACACGCATAAAGTTTTTTGATTCATGCAGTAGACAGCACAAAAAAAAAAAAGAAAAAAAAAAAGCAAACGAAATATCCTTCGGCTTCTTTGTGTCGAAGCCAAAGAAATACTTAGAATTAGGGCCACAAGTACTAAACTTACTTTCACCTTTTTTATGTTTTTCTTTTTTTTTTTTTAACAATGAAAATCAGAGAGTTTCGTTCTTACAGCTTCAATTGAGTCTAAGAATTGAAATTCCTGCGAAATTTAAGAGTTTGAGTTACCCTCGTAAATTACAATGTTACGCCTTTTTACCACAATTTTCTTTTTTTTTTTTTTTTGTGTTGTTCTTTCTTCATCTAAAATTACATAGCTACCAACCATTCTTAGCTTAGCACACACACTCATACACACACACACACACTTTGCTTTAGCTTTAACAGGTGTCGTCATTACATGTGTATATCGCATAGCTTTAGGTTTTCTGTTATGTTTTTTTTCTTCTTATTCAATGTATTAACTAGAATTTCTATAAAGTTGGGTTTTTTATATATTTTTATATTTTTCTTTTTTTTTTTTTTTTTTTTTTTTTGTAATTTTGTTTTTTTTTTTTTTTTTTGGGTCTTCGTAATTTATTGTGTGGAATAAGCTAAGAAAATGGCCAACCTTAAAGTCAGTCGTCGGCTAGGTAGCCAGCCAGCCAGGCAGGCAGTTAGTTAGTTGGCTACTTAGTTTAACTTGGCTTAGTTAGTTGTGACTGCGTCAAGCCAAAGGTGCTTATAGTACGTAATGCGTTTAGTTATGTGCGCCTTTATAATTCTATATATATATGTGTGTGTGTGTGTGTGTGCGTTTCTTTGTTTGTGTCTGTCTAGTTGGTAGCTTATTAGAAGTTATCTATGTATGCGGCATTTAATACACGTATACAACTTTAGTTTAGTTTAGTTTAGCTCAAGTCATTTAATAGCTTTGAATTTACTTCAAAATTTATGCATTTAAGTTGTTTTTTAATTTAGTATTTTTTTTTCTCTACACTAAATTTACTTCAATCGAAAAAGTTATTTTGGAGAAAAATTATGTTACAACAAATCGCATAAATAGCATTAAATGTAATAGCAATAATTTTTCAGTTAGTACCTGCTGGCCTGTAGATTTAAAAAAAAAAAAAAAAGATGTGGCGTAACTTATGACGACTTTTAGCGTAGTTCTAAAAAGATTACGAACAGTTAAAAAATATTATCATAAATAAAAATGCTTCAAAAGCAACAAAAAAAAAAAACGTATTTTTTTATGTCTACTCTCCCCGAGATCACCAATAAAAGATATCGATTATATTTGGGCGAATGGCTTGGTACTTGAAAACATTGCACTGGACCAACAGCAACAACAAAAACACGAAAAAATAGCATTACTGTTCCCGCACAATCTAAAGATTTTTCAATTAGTAAGCGTGTTCCGCATTCCGCACGGAAATATCGTTCTGGCGATTACGGCTTTATTTGTGGTTTCTTTCATGATTTCTTTGTCAAATGGCTTCTCTGCCGTTAAGAAATCTACAGTTAAGAAATCAGCAGCTCAATACAAAGTGTCCTTGACCTTGTCCCAACTTTAACAATGTTCTTTCAACCTGCTAACTTTAAGTCTAGTAAATCTTTTCATATGTCTTATTATGTTGTACGTTACATGTATGCCTGTCTATCTGTCTGTCTGTCTGTCCGTCTAACTGCCTGATAGTATTATTATGTTGCGAGAATTATATATAAAAAAAAAAAAAACTATAAAAAATTATTTATGAAGTCTGTCTATTTGTTAGTAAAATTGAAAACAAGTCTCTGAGCGTTTATAATACCTACAGCAGCAATTGGGACTGCAGCAGCAGTCGCATCATCAGTTAAAGTAGTAGCGTTGCTAAAGTATGTCTCACTGGCATACAGATTGTGAAAGACTTCACACACATACAAATACATGCATATACATACATATATCTGCTACATACTATACTTATAAATAGAAAATTACTACATACATATACTCGTACATACAAAGCATCATGCAAAAATTTCTGCGTAGCCTGACAGACGACAGACTGGATATACTGGAGGCACAATGTTGACGAGAAGATGCCAATGTCGCTGTATGACACAAAAAAACATACATACAGTATATATCGCGCGCTTTAAATCAATATAATGAAGCATACAAATAGTGTGTGTAGAGCGTACTTTAGAGCTGTTGCAGAATAGCACTCTGCAACATTGCTTTACGCTGCTGAAACTCATGAAAATAGTTTGTGGAGACATAATATCTATAAAAATAATAAAGTTGAAAATACACTGAACTAAACTGAACGGAACTGAACGGAAGTGAATGAATAGTATGGAATGGAATGGAATGAAGTTAAGCTGAGACGTAACGTGTCGTGTGACTGAATGAGCGATTTATTTCAACTACGCATAGTACTCTGCTAGATTGAATTGGAAAAAAAAATATATGTATGAAAGAAATAGGCTGACCATTTAGGAAATGATTGTTTTCTTTGTTTCTTGTTAGATTTATATTCTAAAACTTTTGAAATGAAACCAATTTTGTTTTTGGAATATATACTCAAATTTTATTTGTGCTAAATGAAGTAAAACATAAATAAAATGTATCGATCTGTTCGATAAAAAAAAATTAAAATAAATAGAGATGCAACCAAAATCGATAACAAATAATTGTAAATTTCAAAATGAAATCGTGCAATTTTTTTTTGCAATACGGCAAATCGCTAAAGTAAGTAAAGGAAGGGAACACAGCTGACAATATTTGTGGAATTTTCTGTTTGGGGCGTAATGTTTGAATTCTACATTTGTTGAACTTAAATTGTATCTATCTGTCTACCTAATTGTATACTTTCGTCCTTCGGTCTACATGTCTGTTCATACGTCAATCTGTTGTTTCGCTCTTCTGTTCGGCACATTTCTGCTGCAGTTCTCTATTCAAGCAATACTCCTTATATAGCGTGTCCCAGAATTGACGCAAGATTTGCAGTAAAATGCTGACAAACCAAAAAAATTGTTCCGTGTCCTATCGGGTTTTATTGAGTAACGCTCTATTTTTTTCTAACCCTAAACTGTTACCTGTCAAATTGTTATTTTTCAGGGTGCAAATCTCTTAATTTTATATTCATCAAATTTGACATTCAGACTTTTCATAGCTCTCATTTGTTGGTTTATTTTAACAATTTTCTTAAAACCATTTTAAAGTGTTTAAAAAAAGTCGAATGAGCTGGTCACTTTAATTATAATACTATTGTATAAGTAACTATGCACAATTTTGTGTGTGTGTGTGTGTGTGTGTGTGTGTGTGTAAATGTGTGGGTATTAAACTATTTTCATACTTTTTATGTATGTATCTAACTATCTATCTATATGTCTGTCTGTTGTCTGTCTGTCTGTCTATCAGCTAGTTGAGTGCCTTTTGTAATTTAACTTTTTCATGTCAAAGTGGCAGCATAAAATTTATTCAATAAATCCTTTTTCACTTTTTTGCCCACAACCCAAGCAGCTATTACTCAATCGACGCTCCAAGCAAAACCAAACCAAGCCAAGCCAAACCAAACCGAACAGAATTTGCCGAAAAATTCATTTGAAACGCTTTGTTGTTGTTTTATTGGAGAAAAAGTCATTGACAAAGCTTTTAATTGCTTACGAAAATTTTTGCAACACGACGACGACGACGGCGATGACGCCGACGACGACTGACAGGCACAGCCAGCATGGCAGGCATTGGCTTGGCATGACACACACATACGCACGCATACACACAAAGCTACTTCAGGGACATTCCGTTGAGCGTTAGAAGAATAACGCTTTAGATAAAAAGAGAAAGATAGTAAATAAAAAGTATGAGGCGCCCATTTACAGAAGAAGAAGACGAAGAAGAAGAAGAAAACTATTTTTGAAAAGGATGCCCAAGCAGCTGTCGCTTTCGCATTCGCTGTCGCTGTCGCTTTCGCAGCTGCCACTTTTCATTTTTGAAAATGACTTTTACTCAGTTTGTGTTTATTAATTGCAAAAAAATTTCCCCCAATGCTCTGTCAGTCCGTCCGTCCGTCCATCAGTCAGTCAGTCAGTTAGACAGTCAAAAAAGCTAGTTGAAATGTTCATATGCTCTACTCAGCTTTGCTCAGCCCATACCACATTTTTTTTTGCCTTTCTTTCTTCTTTTGCACTTTACAAAGTGATTGTAAGTTAACGTCAATCTGTCATATAGTAACTTATTTTTTTTCTCTTCTCTTCTAGTAAGTCACTCAGTCAGTTAGTCAGTCAGTCAGTCAGTCAGCCGATCATAGTCAGTTAAATCATTCAATCTGTCAAATTGCGATTCGGTGAGTTATCTGCTTTATACAGTTTTGGATTTGACGTCAAAGCTTACGTTTTATACGTTTCAATCTATGCGCTTTGACTTTATAGTTTTACTTTCAGAGACTGGGGGAGAGGGGGGCTCTATGTATTATAACAGATACTATGCGAGCATGCGAGCTATTCGATTGATTGCCATTGACTTGGATTTTTTGACAACAACAACAACAACAACAAGAACCGGAATACTCCTACCGCCATTTGCCATTTGCCATTGCCACTGCAACTAGTTTCATTTTGTAACGTTTTTGAATTGCCAAGCTAAAGCCAACTTAACTCAAATCAATTCAGTTAAGTTGATTTGACTTCAGTTGAGTTGTGTTGTGTTGTGTTGATTTGCTGATGTTCGCTTTTCAAAATGAAAACTCAAACACATACCAACACATACATACACACATACACACACACATACATACATAGTAACTAAATCAGAAGATATTCAATTTGATTTGATGCTGAGAGTATTTAGTCAAAAGTTAAAAGGCATTCGTGAAAACTTTCGCTGTCATAGAATTTTTTTTTCGAGCTAACAAAAGTTCGTAACAATTAGGAAGTTATTTGTAAGCAATACAATCAAATTTATATAAGCGCCTTTTAGCGATTTTTAACGCAAAATGCTTGCTTTGCACAATCATCATCATCATCATCATCATCGTCATTCTCATCGAATCGATTCGAATGTCATCGAATGCGAATGGTGGTGATGCTGATGATGATAGTGGTGCGCAATTAAATGTTATTAAATATTTAGTATTGCTTTCAGTTTGCAATCAAGGTTTGATGCATGTTTTGCCATTTTTTGTGTTGTTGTTTTTGTTATTGTTTTGTTGGCATTAAATTTTGATTGCAATCACCTTGTGCCATCTAATGTTGCCACAATAAAACGCAACACGACGATGCATCATTAGCGTTTCGCAATTTATGTACACTAAAGTGCAATCCAAATTCAAATCCATTCAAAATTAAAAAATGCAAAACACAAAATTGCAAAATTATACAAAAGTATTTCAAATCACTGAGAATGTATGAGAAAGAGGCAGATAAGGTAGGTAGTTGTATAGTTGAGTACTCCATAAACGTATTATATTGCGTATGAATCACTTATGACCTTATACGCTTTGTTATGAAAAGTGTGCTAGTTTTATTTCAGATTATTGAACTTATACGATAATATGTTTAGGAACAACTTTACTTTAATCTACTGCTTTGCTGTGTATGCTGTGCTATGAGTCACCCTGTACGTAATTTTGTGGAATGTTATACAAAATCTTTTTGGTTTCGTTTTAAATCTCTCAATTTTTTTTTTGCTAGAGATTTGGTAATAAAAAATTTAAATTAAATATTCTTTATTAATGGCTAAATTTGAAGAGCCGAAAATTTAGTCAAAGCAATAACAACAATTTACGAATTGGCCGGACCGATAACCTTTCAATTTATGACCGATAGCAGTTTTTGTCTTAAAGAAACAATTTGGAAATGAAACACGTACATTTTGAAATCGAACGAATTGACTTAAATCGTAAATCACAAATTTTTTTTGATTACTTGAACGGATACGAATAGTTTGTATTTGTTTTATACGCAAATATTGTCAACCGCACATTTGCCATGAATTGTGGCTTGTCTTAAGTCGAAAAATTGAAAAATAAAATACTTTCATGGTATTTCATGCGTGAGTGTGTGTCTATGCGTTTTCAGGTTGAAATTTTGCCAAATAGTAAATGGCAAATGGCAAATGGTTAGCAGCATCAGTGGAGACATCAGATTATACAATTATTTCTTTTGAGCATAAAACAAAAAGCAAACCCAACACTGATCTACGAAAATGTAGAAAAAATTTTTGAAGGTACTCGAAGTGCAAGCGATGCAATGTGAAATTGTTTTTCCATTGCAGTTTCATTTAAATTCCGCTCCGCTCAGCTCTGCTCAGCTCATCTGCCGCTGTGGCAGTGTAAAAAGCGGCAGACGCACTCTGTAGTAGGTTGACAAATGTAGCGTAAACTGGGTTAGAAAATTGCGCTAAAGTGTGAATATTCCTTGGGACATTTAATATTTATTTTCTTTTCTACTTTTTTATAAAATAATCTTTTTTTTTTTTTTTTTGGTTTTCTTTTTTTTTTTTTTTTGGTTTTTGCCTTTGCCAACACACTTTCATTTGCGCTGTGTTTGGCATCGTTCTTTGTTCTTTATAACTGATTCATGTGCGCTAAGTGCGCCAAAAAGTTGACTATGTAAGTGTGTGTGAGTGTGTGGTTGTATTTGTGTAATATGCGGTTCTACGTCAAACCCTTTTACACAGCTCACCAATTTCAGTTTTTCTTCTTTCTTTCTTTCTTTCTTACTCATTCATTCATTCAGTTTTCTACTTCAATCACTTTCCGCTCGGTGCGTGTTAAAATGTTTCAAACTAAATTTTTCTAATATTTTACGTGTCAACTTTTCGTTGCCAAAATATATGCATGCATGTAACTCTTTACATTTTAGTAGCAAAAACATAAAAAAAAAAAAAAAAAAAAAAAAAAACCGAACGAACGCCTTGAAAATATAGTGAGGCAATGCGTATGCTCTATATAATACTATATATGCTGTATGTAGACAGACAGTGTGTTTCATAATTATGCATTTATTTTGGAAAGACATTCGACTTGCGTTAAAGGAAAAAAAATAATAAAAATAACAATAAAATAAGTTTTAATACGAAATGGTTTATTTTCTACAAGAGCAATATTTCTTTATATTAAGAACAGTCGTTCAATGTATCAAGATCAATTGTTCTTTGTATTAAGAACAATCGTTCAATGTATCAAGATCAATTGTTCTTTGTTTTAAAAATAATTGTTCTTTGTATCAAGAACAATCGTTATTAATATTAAGAACAACCATTCCCTATATAAAGAACAACCGTTTTTTTGTATTAAGGACCTTCCTTTTTTGTATCAAGAACAATCGTTTTTTTATCAAGAGCAATCGTTTTACATTTGTATCTAGAACAACCGTTCTTTGTATCAAGAGCAATCTTTCTTTACAACTCAAGAACAATCAATCTTTATATCAAGAACAATCACTCTTTTTATCAAAAACAATCGTTCTTTCTTTCAAGAATATCGAGAGCAATCGTTCTTTGTATCAAGAGCAATTTTTCATTATATTAAGAACAATCGCTCTATGTGTCCATAGCAATCGATCATTGCATCATTTCATTGGAGTTATTCCATCGTAATTTATTAAAAAATATTTGTATTTAAAATGTTTGTATAGTTTTGAGATAGACTTTATGTTAATGGTGCTTAAAATTTTTTTTTTTTTGTTATTATTATTATTTTATTTGTTTTTTTTTTTTTTTTTTTTCTGGCAAAGAAAACAATTCACAGCTTTTGAGTAGAAAATTGAGAAATGCCTTTGCATACTTTCAGGCTCGTTTGCTTGTTCGACAGCAACCAAAAGTTAGGTTTTGTGGTGTCTGCTTTTATAACATAGTAGAACTACTACAAATATGTATGTATGTATTCTTTTCTTCTTCTTCCTCTTTTTTTTCCGAAATTTTCTTAATTAGAATATGGAATGCATAACTTGTGCTATTTTCGCGTTGCAGTCAAAGTCTGCGGTTTGCATATCGTTAGTTTAGTTAGTTAGATGAAAGAATGTATAGATGGAAAGATAGTTAGAAGATGGCTACATAAAAAAGAATGTTTTTTTTTTTTTTTTTTGATGTTGAAAAGATACATTCACATACATTGCACACATTCAATTCAATTCGTTTGTCGAAAGCTTCGCGGTATTCATTTTATAACATTTATTCTTTTGGCGCAACTGATTTTTCCTTTTAACAATTCTTATGTGTGTGTGTGTGTGTGTGTATATTTCGGTTGCTGCCACTATTCATAATATTTTGGCAATATGTTTTGCATGAATTTGGGTTTCCTTATAAATATTTTTTTTTGCTTTTTTGTTACACTGCCTGACCTTGTTTCTCTTTTAAGGAAATTGAAAAACTGCGGTCACAAGTACCACAAGACTCGACTGGTTGCCCATCGTTGCCTTTGTATGTCGAGAAACTTTATAAATTATGCATAAATATATGCATATAGTATATATGTATATTTTATATGTATGTGTATGTGTATACATATAAGATAAGCTATGAAGTTTAGAAATTGCATTTTAATCGCATTATCTAATGATATGCAAAACCATATTATACGAGTTTTTGCTGTATATAAAAATGCTAAAATTATCAAAAATAAATAAGAGAAAACTTTTACTTTAGGCTAAATTTTGCGGTCGAAGCTAACAATATGCTCGACTTTAATAAATTTTTTTGGATTTTTTTAATTTTGAATTTAATTCGACGAATGTTTCCACATATTCCTAACTACAGAAACGCCATCTATTGAGTTAAAAAATCTCTTTTTTCCTCAGTTCAAGTTCAGTTCAAGCTGTAAGATTGTTTCTGCTCGCTCTTTTTTTTTTTTTGTAATTGCAAAAATATTTTTTTCTATGATCGAAATTACATTAAAATTGCATTTAAATTTAAATAATTAGATTAACACATCTCTAATTAACTGAAATAAATTTTATAAAAGTTTAATTCAATGCATTGCAATTAAATTATGCGTCTATTTAATTGGTTATTTATATGTGTGGAATTCAATTTTAAAGGGGTATTATCAGTTTGATATAAAGTTTGTAACGTTTTAACGACTCAGTTTTGAAGTATATTAAAAAATAATAATAATAAACGCTGCAATCGAGTCATATATGTATACCGTTTTGATTCTTTCAAATTATTCATATTTCAGCAATTGCAAACGTTATGTTTCAATTCCAAAACGTTTCTTTGGTAAAAACTGCTAACGATTACGAATTGAACAATTATCGGTCTTACTAAAACGCAAATTTGCTTTGACTGAATTTTATTAAAAATATTTATGGAAACTTAGAATCAAACATCACATAAAAAAATATTCTTAAAAAATCGACAGTAGCCTTTTTTATGTTATACAAGGCAATTACTTTTAATTTAAAAGACTCGAAATTGGTCGATTTGAAAACGAAAATGTTGTTTGCGATTTGAAATCACAAAATTTTTACGATTACTATACTGCATGGCTGTTAATTTGGTTAAAAGAAAACCAGTGCTGCCAACCGATTTTTGAAAGTTTCCTTCAAACCACGAGCAAAGTATATACGCTTAGGTTTCATCTAAGTTAACTTTTGTTTTATTTTTTTTTTTGTTTTTTTTTGTAAAAATCTTTTACAATAAAAATTTTAATTGCATTATATGCGTGTAGATTACGTTTAAACATTTGCCAATTTGTGGCTTTTGTGGTTGCTTATGTGTCGATAGTGGTATGTGCTGTGCTGTGAGTTCGTTTCTGTGTTTGTGTTTGTGAGTGGGTGGGTGTGTGTGGTGTGTGTGTGGGTAGGTATGATGGAATTTACATGATATACATTTTAATTTGTTACAATTACAATTTTATATGATTTTCATTTGATTTTATGTAACACGATACACTAACTGCATATGTATGCGTATACACGCGTTTGCACGTCAGAAACAATGATTGCAAATTGCGTTGTTTTTTTTATTATAGTTTTTTCAAAAATAAAACTAATTAAAAGCGTTTTTTTTTTTTTTTTGTTACAAAACTTGACAAAATTTTGTAATTATTTGTGACATGTTGTTGACAGCGCTTGCTGGTTACACACCACACATATCGTATAATTAGCCAATTGATATGCTTGACGCAGCTACCAAAACCATTATACTTTTTGAAGTTTTACTATGAAACTATTTATTGGTTTATATTTGACCCAGATTACTTCAATGGCTTCGATGAGCTTCTAGGCAAAAATTTATTTATTAAAAAAAAAAAAAAAAACAAGTATCTAGCTTTTTGAATGCTATACAAGTTTCGATTACTCGTAAATATTTTGATTTATTAATTGTGTCGCTTTTAAATATAAAATTGTATATTTTTAGTTAGACTAGATTCAATTATAGGTCTAATTTTTTGGTCTGCAACAGCTTCGATGATAAAAATAAACAAAAATTTTCCTATCATTATTTTTCATTAAATGCATTCCTGTGTATAGAAACTTTGAGTTTTTTTATAAAGTTTTATCGGAACGAATGATTAAATAGTTTATTACAATTTGACTAGCGTATTCCCGGCGTTGCTATTACGTTTTAAAGGCGTTTCGGCTCTTTTCCGATTCGCATCTGCTGTTTATTTCTGATTGCAGCGCTGCCAAAATATGATGGGGCTAGTTTGAAAACATGCTAAAAAATACCAGAGTTAAGGTTCCTTTGCGAAGTGTGATACACAAAATCACCGATAGTTAAACAAGAAAATCGCAAATCACTACTTTCAATCGCTGTGATTTTTAAATCACTGATAACATTATTAGAAACAGCGCATCAGCATGTTTGTAAATTAATTTCGGGGCAAGTTTTAAGTGAGACAGACGACATTATATTATATTGTTTCACAGGAACTTTTAAATATGCCCATTCCATAAAAATGTCACACATGTATGTATGTATTTGTATAATGTATGTAAGTTCTCTCTTCAATTGAAATTTTGCTGCCTTGCTGCTGATTTGTTGTTGGTTGTTGTTCTCTTTTAGCAGGATTTAAATTGCGCGCGTTTACCAAACGCAAGTGTAAACATAATTCATGCCTTTGCTGCTATGTTTTGTGCTGTACGCATTGCCAGACTGTCTGAATGTCCGTTACTTGCTGTCTGTCTGTCTGTCTGTCTGTCTGTATGTAAATGTGTGTGTAGATGTATTAAACAAACATGGGCGTAGTTAGGTAAATGCTTTGTAAAAGGTTTTTGAGTTGAACAAAAATATAATAAAAATTGAAATTATTCATTTAAATTTTGTTAAAATTGTTTTTTAATAAAAAGAGAAAAAGAGTAGAGTAATGCATACTGCTACTAATCTCTTTTCTTTTTTTTTTCCCCGTCTACGCATATTATCGAAGCCTCAAGAGCATAAATGCGACATGTTCCATTGTCGTCGTAGTCGTCTCTTTTTTACTTTTGTGCTGCCGCTTTGGCGCGCATAAATTGTAATACCGGATTTCCGGTATTACAAACCATAAATATTCGATGCGGTTTTCTGATGCATGTGTTAAGTGTACATATGTATATGTGTGTGTGTGTGTGTGTTTGTAGCACACACACACTCACACACACATGTCGCTCTATTTGATATATGTTTTTTTCGCCTTATATAGCAGCAGTACGAGTACTACATATAGTGTTGACGTAGACATAGTACATTGCGTGTTCATTTTATTTTTTTTTTTCCCCCACTTCACTCTTGCTTCTTATAATTCAGTTTTCATTTCTTATATATTTGTCATTTAAATTTATTAAATTATTTTGAAAACGAAATTTAATTATTGTAGTTTTTTTTTTTTTTTGCAAAATTGCTGACCACTATTCAAAAGTTTTCATTTCACACTGCATTAATTAATTATTTATTCACGAAAAACAAAAACCAAAAAAAAAAAAAAATCGACGTGTCATGAAAATGTTTATAATTTATGCAATTTTTCATTTCGTAATTATAGACGGAGTCTTTTTTTTTTTTTGTAACGTTTTTATTGCATTTTTTTTTTTTTTTTTTTTTTTTTTTGTAATTCACTCTGTCACTAATAAATTAATTTGTCGCTTAATCATTGCCATTTGACATGAAGCAAAGGAATGAAAACAATCAGTGCCGGACAGACGCAACAACAGCAAAAAACAGCAATTAAATCATTTTTAATGAAGTTAAGTGTTGAAATAAAATGGAAATTAATTGTACTGAGCATGAGCATGAGCAGCAACAAAATCAGCATCAAAAGCATCATGGCAGTCCGTCGACAGGTGGCTAATTAAATAAATAATAAAAAAAAAAAAATAATAATATTACATATATAGACGAAATGAAAATGGTAAATTAACTATGATAAAAACGAAGCTTGAGTACTCTTGAAAAAGTAGAACTAAAGTTTTTGATGAAGTGTATGGAGTATGTCTTTACAATACTGTTTTGAAAAAGAAATAACCTAAATCTCATTGAAACCATTAAACGGAAACACTAACCCATAACAGTCAATCCCTTACTCTAAGCCCAAACAATATCCCGTAACCAAGCCGTAAATAAACTCTAATAAGCCGTAAATGAGACCATAATATAGTCCCAAACCAGAGCCTCAACCCAAGTTCTTTGTCCCTAACTCTTATCTCTTACCAGAAGGAGGTCATGAAAGGGACAATCTATGGTACGGTAGAACGAACAGAGACACGAGTCTGGTAATACAGGCAGCCAGAAGCCCATTTAAGAGTATCGTGGCATTTTCGGTCTTTACCCAAACTCGCGGGAAGAGAAAATAGTTCGTAAGTAAAGTTGCTCAAATAAAGGAGGCCTTGACAGATCGTAGCTATCAGACAGAAAAAAATTCTTCCACTCGAACTAAGTGGAAAGTACATGTTCCGTTCCTGACATGTCTTCGAAACTGATGCATGATGATACGTTTCCACGTTGAACACTATCGGATTCTCTCATCCTAGCCCTAACCTAAGATTTAAACTTAACTTTGAACTTTCCATCATATCCCTTACTATCAACTCTAACCTCCATAAACTAAGCTTTCGGTGATTTTTTTCACAATGATTTAAAAATCGCAGTGATTTGTGACTTTTTTTGTTTTTTAGTGAACATTTTCACTTATCGGCGATTTTGTGTATCGAATTTCGCGAACAGTGAACCAGTTTTGTAATCGCTGTTTGCTTTTGCTCAAACTGCGATTTAATCACTGTTTGCAATCACTGCGATTTTATAGACGCAGTCACTGGCCAACTCAAAAATCACTCTTTTTGCCAAATTAAGAGAAAATCGAGACGATAAAGCTATTTATGTTCATCTGTCCATAAAAAGTCATAAGTCTTTTCATTTTGATGTTCGACTTTTATTGTGTAGCGTATAAAAATGTACAACTTAAACAAACAATTTCACCTCATGACAGTTGTACATAGTTTAACTATTGCTGCTGCTGCTGCTGATAAACTAGATAAAACGTTTTTAATTATTGTTAGCTGTCATAATGTAACATTAAGGCATCATTAAAAAACAAACAGGACAACAAGGACAATTGTAATATAATATACGCAAATGTTGCTGACAAAAACAATGCAGTGTGGAGCCATGTTCCAGTGTGTTGAGCTGAGCGTGTGGCGCATACTATGCATTCATATGAAATGCTCTCATAAGTAGTAGCAACGCCCCAAATGTATGCAGAAGACAGTAAACGAACATAAACGTTAATTTATGAGCACTTTAGACACACACACACACACACAGGCACACAATGTACATACACCGCTGATGATCATTTGTCATGATGTGTATATATTGCGTATACGTAATATTTAATATTATTGAAAATTTAAGTTTAAGCTATTTACTAACCTGAAAACCATCATATGTCCATGAGCCGAATTTCATTTCACAACGTTGATCATCAAATGGAAACCATGTTATATCAATTTTACATGTTGATTTAAATATACCAGGCGGTACATAGAGGCAAGAGCCATTATTACGTACGACAACATTGGTGGCATAGGTACCGTCAAAACCTTCATCGGCGCTGTAAAGAAAAATTTTAATAGATATGGTAAATTAAAACAACGCGAAAAAAGCACTAAAAAATGACATACATAAATTAGAATATTTACTAAAAATTACCGAATAGTAGAAGAAACTTTTTTTGAATAGATCACACTGTTAAAATAAATAAGCTTTTTAGATCAAAAAAAAAAAGGTCGATTCTAAATAAGGTTTTTTTTTTTTTTTTTAGTCGTTTTCTTTAATTGCCGAGTTGTGTTACTCTGGAATATTTTTTAATAGACCAAACTTTCGGTAATTGTATTTGAAACATTTATACTAAAATATTGTGTACAGAATTCTACGTTTTTAAGTTTACACAACTGTTAAGTTGCTAACAGTGTTCATTTCGTTCCGTTCCGTAACGCTCCATTCCATTTCGTTCGCATTTTTGTTTCTCTCTAATTTTGTCCATTTTTAGACTATTTTATGCGAAAGATCAACACACAAATTGTTTGCAAAACAAATAAACCGCATTCAAGTTTATTGCAACGAGCGCATTCTATGCAAAAATGAATAATTAACGAAAAGTAAAATGACGGTGGGAAAAAAATGGCAAATGATGAAGGACGACAACATTGTAAAGATTTTGCATTTTGATTGCATTCTTACAGTAACAAAATTCTTTGTTAGAGTTTCCGCTTTCGAACTAACATGCTACGCGCTATATGCTATTTCTATTACATTTATCTCTTTTTTCATCATCATCTTCTTCTTCTTCTTCTTCTATTTTTGTGTGTTTTGCTGCCGGCAAGAATGAGTCGAGATGAGTATGACAATGTAATGCATCACAATGTTTTTTTGAAAAGTTTTTTTTTGCTGACATGTTAGTGGGTATTAATATTAAAATATATATAAATATGTATGTATTTTACATATATAAAAAAAGGATATTCACAAAAAAAAGTGGAATAAAGTCATTGGAAGAAATGAGAAAAACAAATATAAAGAAGCGAAGAAACGTCAAGTTTGATAAAAAAAAAAAAGATAATAGCGCAAAAGCAGACAAGGCAAATAATGATGACAAAACAAATGCGAAAAGTGTAAATAAACAGACAGACAGACGGACAGACAGAAAAAAGAGAATTATATAAAAAAAAAGAAGACACACACACATACACATGTACAAAGTACCCACATAAATGTTGATACATTAAGATTTATTTACATACATATATATAGGTTATGTAAAAATGGCGGTAATGAAGGCAATGGCGGCCGGATGTTTGGTTAAAGCCAACTAAATAACATAAAGGACAACGCTGAAAACTGACACAAATGAAATGTTAGCTGCCATTGTATTCAGATTCAGATTCAACTTTAACTCAACGTTGAGGATTTTTCTTTCTTTCTTTATTTATTGTTAACTAACTCGCCGCCTGTCGTATAGCAACAAAATTGTAGTTCATCAAACAACAACAACAAAATACAGCACCGCACCGCACAGCTCAGCTTAGCTCAGCCTCAATGACGTCGACTATGACGACGATGATGTTGATGACGACGAAATGTCACTGCCTGAAGCTGCTTATACGCTTACTTGACAAATGCACTACCAGCAGAAAAATAAATTACATAAAAAAAAAAAAAATAAAAAAAATTAAAAGGAAAGAATGCCAAGTTGAGCAGAGACACTGTGAGATATGAGATCGTGGTTAAATTGAAATAAAAAAAATAAAAAAAATATATATATATAAAAAAAAATGCAATAAAGTTGAATTTGTTAAAAGCGACGTATTATGTAGATACATTCCATTCCATATATAGGCTTCATTATGAACTGAAATTATTCACTGTCAAGCAGAAAAAAAAAAAACTCGTTATGGTCTATTTTCAAATAAAAAATTACGCGAGTGTAGAAACTCTGAAGAATGTTAAGAAAGAAGCTGATATGCAGATTAAAGCAACGCCTTAGAACTTAGAGATTTACGAGACATGAGAGGATTAAGAACAAAATCAGATATTTGCAGAACTGTAAAGAAAAAGAGCGGCGTACTTGAGAGCAACTTGCTTTGCAGAATATGAGAGTTCCTAATGATATAACAGAAGATCAGTTTTTTCGCTTTTAGCCCTAACTGTGTGAGTAAACATATTGTGAATTATAAACTTACCAATGGTAAATCAATAGACGACATGTCACTAATCAGTCATCAGTAAGCAAGTCTTTCAAATAAAAATTTTTTCGCTGGCTAGCTCAATTCTAAGCACGTAAAATCAAATTCATTTAGATTTTCTCTTAAATATTTTATTTAAAACTTACGCAGTATATTTTTTTTGACTGTTTTGTAATAAAATAAAATAAAATAAAATAAGACTTTAAACAAAAGAATTCCGTTTGACATACACAGGCTATGCAGTATATGTATACTTCCTCCTGTTGCACTCATTATAAGTATTACAAATGAAATAAAGTCAAGGTTCACGCTGGCAACGCATACATATTGTATCTACACACACACACACACACGCACACATACATGCATACAAGTGCATTTGTATATATTTTTATGCTTGCCAGCTGCAATGCTCTACATTGCTGTTGTCATCAGCGTCATCATACGGCATACATATGTGTATGTGAAAAAATGTTGAGCAATAAGCGAGTAAATGAATAAAAGAAAAAACAAAAAACAAAAAAGTTTAAAGGAAACACACACACACACTTATACACTCATACACATGCGTTATATGCAAGCGAAAGCATGAAATTAATAAATATTAAATTTCTTCAAAAAGTGAAATTAAATTAAAGAAAGATACAAACGCATACGGAGTAAGTTGCATTGCCGTGGCAATTACTCATTAATCACTTTCAGAACAGTAAACAAACTTTAATGCATATATATGGCCCCGAGCATTAAATTTGAAGCTTTAAAAAAATTTCAACTTGTTGAAATGCATTTAAAATTTAAGAATTAAAGATTTATATTTCAATAATCTTTCAAAAAATAAAGTATTATTTTTTTAATTCAATAGTCTTGCTCTCGCAGCAGTGCAGTGTATTGAATTAAGCATTCATTCATATGCGTCATTATAATACACAATCAGTTCTAACATAGTTTTATAGAAGCCATAGGAATAGCTAAGATATTGGCTAGAAATTTCTAAATAGTTTTTATTCTGACTCTCAAATAGAATAACTTTTCCTTTGAACAATCGATCGATGTATATGTTCAAAAGCATTGCTCTCGTCTTAATCACTTAAATTTGCGTTTTGTGATTGAAGTAAATAAAGGTTTCCAGCCGATTATATTAAATTTCGAGGTGAAACCCCCTAATTTGACTGTACTAATATTTAAAATTTAAAACAAGCAGAATCAATCATAGAAGACAATTACAAAGATGCAATTTAGGCATAAGGAAGAGATAAAAAGGGGAGAGAGAAAGCTAATACAAAAAGAAAAAAAAACTTTTAGCACTTCCGGTTGCATCTCAATGCGGTTTCACATCCAAACTATTCGTTTTATTCTGTCTGTCTGTCTGTCAATCTTTTTTTTTTTTCGTTTTATTATTCATTCGAAACATATTCTACAGAAAAAGAAAAATAAAACAAAAAACAAAAAACAAGGAAAAAATTGTATATTAAAAAATAAAGGCATTTGACAGAAGACAGAGCATACACACAGGCGCCTTGTCGTCGCTCGTAACTTTCGAACAATATGCGTAATTAATGCCAGCGTGTAAAACTTTCAGCGTTTCAATGAAATATTGTATTAATGGCAATTGCCATTTCTGTGCTGTGCTGTGCTATACTGTGCTGTGTTGCACTCAAACTCATATGTACATGCATATACATATGAATATGTGTGTGTATGAAGTACATATAAGTATCTGAGTATTGGTGTAGTGTATCTGCTGTTGCTGCTAAAGTATGCTTATTTATTGCTATTGCTCCTTATGTGGTATGTAAGTATGTAGTTGGTTGCATGAATATAACTGTCCCATGGCTTTTTATTTTGCCGTATTTAATAATGTTTTTTTTTTTTATTCATTTTTGCATAGTGCCGTTTACGCCGTGATAAAATAATCAACAAAATTATTTTTTTTTTGCATTAATGCTTAAATACATACGTCTGTATGTGTATATGCATATGTATATGCAAATCGATAAAAGTGTGAAAGAGTTAGCAATAATAATAATATGTATTGGGTGCATTAAAGGTTGCCAATATGCACGAAGGTGTCTAACAGAGATTCGTTTCTATAAGGTTTTCTTTTCACCAATTCAGGTTATTCATCAAATCGATTAACATTTAACCATTAATCGATGATTTTGCAGTACAGACGCAACTGTACACAATGAAAATAAATCGTAAAAAATTTTTATACAGTTTTGCCAGAAAGATTTTCAGGAAAAAAAGTTTTATTAGCAACATGGGAAGACTTTGGAATGAAGTGTATGGGGGGCTTAATCTAAAAATGGGCGTAGCAACTTGGTTTTGATATTGGATGACATAAGAAGTGTTTTTTATCCATAAATAATACCTATTTTCATACAAAAAATCGAAAATGGGCAGTATATTTGCATGGGAGCAATGCCTAAAAATAGGCGTGACACTTCGATTCTGACATACAAACTGCCTAGAACCAAAAATATTTAAAGTTTAAAAATTCAGATTAATATCTTTAAAATATTCTGAATAAAACGAGAGCAACAGACAGACGGACAGAGGGACATGGCTACAAATCGATTCGTCTCATCGAGCTGACCAATATTATATATATATACTCTTTGTGGGGTCTCCGATGCGTCCTTTAATTCGTTACAAACTTTCCGACAAACTAAATATATCCGTTTATGTATATATTTTAAATTTTATTTATAAAGGTGTGTGTGTGTGAGTGTGTGTGTGGTATATTGTTTTGCGGTTGTTTTTACTTTTATGTTTGTTGTTGTTTCTATTTTTGCAATTTCTGTTGTTGTTTTTTGGTTTTTTAAATGCTGCGGTTGCAAATTTTTGCACTGTGGACTGCAAATAGCAGCCAGCATATTTTTAATGCCGCCATAAGTTCAACTATTATCACTCTATCTTGCTCTTTCGCACTAATTATATACCATATCTATGCTGTATATATATACGATATATATAATTTTTTTTTTAATTTTATGCAAAAATATATTACATATTATGTAAATATTTTAGCTTATCATAAAATTTGACAACAATAATTATTTGTAATTGAAAATGTTTTATGCTTGATTGTGTTTGATTTTCAATGATTTACAAATAGCATTGGTAATTTTTCATTAGAAAGAGAGATGTGTAATGAGTGCAAAAGAGATGCAAAATACAAAAATATATTTATTTATTTGTAAATTATTTATTATGTAATTGAGAAAGTGACATTTTGTTCTTTAAAGATTGATAATGATTGTGCGTTCAAAAAAAAAAAAAAACAACAACTTTTTTTGATATAATTTATTTATTTTGTGTTTTTTTTTAATTTTTCTTATGGCATTTTGCATAAAACAATAACATCAAAATTGCTTGTTATGGAATTTTGGAAAACATGATTAATAAAACGTGTCAAAAATATTAAAAATATTTAATTTATCGCTTCTTGTGTAGCATTTACCATAGTAAACATGTGGCAAATATTGTTTTTTAGTTGAATAATTAAATTGTTTTTATACCATATGAACAGTTGCCGAAGCTGAGCGAAATGTTGATGAGATGCATGCAAAATGATGGATGGTTCTGTGTGCAATCTTTATGAAAGATAATGGAGAACACACAGACTGCGCAAATTAACGCGGAATAAGACTACTTTCAAATAAATATTAAATTGTGTACAGATGCAAATGCGTTGTCTAAAATTGGTAATCTCATCTGTTGGATGACAATAACAATTACCCAAAGTGTTGTCGTTCAAAAGAAGATTTTTAAAGAGTTCCGTTTGATGGGATCAGCGACAAGGGACTGCAAGCCATTAACACGACTTAGATAGTCGTGTAATTTCGATTGAAGCACTTGAAACCTTTTTAAGGGGAGGCAAGAACCTAAATTTCATAAGAAAATCGAAGGTGTACATCAGCGAGAATGTTTATTGCTGCGCTTAGAGAACTGAATTTTGGAACACAAGCGCATGACTAGAACATCTAAATGGTAACAGAAAGCACAAGCGATGTCTGTTTGTCTGTCTGTCCGTCAGTCATTGTATCGGTTCGATTGTATCGGTTGCCTAGCGTAATATTAGATCGAACAATTACAATCACAATTTATTGACGTTCTTATATCGCAAAAAATAAACAATTTAACTAATAACATTTTTAAAGATACTATTTTCTTGAATGTAACAAAATAATAATAATAATTTTGCATATACATAATTTTTTACTTGTATTGTATTGTCTTTCGTTATCGAATATTTATGGTGACCCTTCTAATTCATAAATAAATAAAATAATAAACAATAAAAATAGATACTGTAAACCACAGACAATAAAATTTGCTCATATCTGCGGCAATGTGTTTATGTATTCTTTTTTTTTTTTTTTTTTAATATAAAACAAAGCGTGAAATGGGTCAACATAGATATATCAGGGTTAAGTATTTTATATAAAATATAAAATACAGCTTGTTTTAAGTAGATTTATAAGTGTATTAAACGGAATCTCGTTGGCTATCTTAAAATATAATTTTTTTAAAAATAATTTGTCAACTGTCTTCGTTTTTATTTATTTATTTTTTTTTTTTGTAGCGCGCCTCGCGCAATAAATATTTGCTCAATGCTACAAAGTGTATAATGTATTTTTGATAAAGCCAAACGAACATAAGGTCTAAAGGGTTATTTGCTATTGTTGCCAACCAACAACAACAACAACAAAACATATCAAGCCCTCATCAAAAGCCGCATTGTCAGTCATTCGAGAATGGTGCTTAAAGTGGCCATTATTATTATCATAATCAACGTCATCATCAAAAACAACAAATACAACAACAACAACAATAAAATCATCGTTATGCTGTGTGTGTGTGTGTGTATGTTCTGTTTGAATAGCAGCGGTCATATATTCACACAAAATGCTAGCCAACGTATCCTTAAATATGATATCCTGACTATGGCAAAGGGTTTCATACTGTTCTGTTTGGTTCTGTTCATTCAACTCCTACTTTTATTTTATTTAATTTTTTTTTTTTCTGTAGATGCATATATAATTTTCCGATATATGTTTATATTTATTTTGTATTTTATGCAAAGCTAAACAAAAATGTCGTACGTTTATACTGGGGGACACTTTTATTTGTTTGTTTATTGCTAAAATACCGCCGCCACCGCCATTGTCGACGACGCCGCCGCCGTAAACATTGACTGCCATAGCCGTTGCCTTTAGGCATTGTTTGTGAAAATTGATAAAAAATAAATAAAAAAAGAAAACCAAAAAAATATGCGAAATGAAAAATGGTTGCGCGCAACACATAAAAAAGGGTTTAAGCATCCTAGACGAGAGAAAGTACATAAATATGAGTAGTAGGTACTCGTATGTAGACATACAAATTTTGTTATTATCAAATGCGGTTGGCAACGTATAAGTAAGTAAATAATAAATTATGAAAACATACTTATATGAATAAAGAAATAAAAAGCTTTCTTAGAAAAGGATAAAAAACGAAATTAGAGAGAGAGAGAGAGAGATAGATAGTGGTTTAAAAGCGCTAAAGAATACTAAAAATCCGAATGCGTCTTTGATTCGTGGATATTAGCCTAACATAGGTTTCGGGACACAAAGATGTTCTAGGGGATTGCGAAGTAGGTTGGCTCGAGAAGGTGTAAATTTCGTTATTTCTCCTGGAAGGAGTTTGACAAGAATTCCCATGGCCACTCTGCAATCCCAAATGCAATATTGACAAGAATACAACACCAAGCGAACAGCAGACAGACTCTATCCTTGTTGGTAGTAGCTCTCACGGGATACTGTATGATTGGCAAACATGCCGCTTGAATAGGGATAGTACCCAATGAAGCTTTTAAAACGAGCAAGAAGAGGAGGTGGAGGAGGAGGTTAGTTTTGGTAAAAAAGTGATTTTTAAGTAGCAGTGTGATTAGCGACTGCAACTTTTAAATCACTGTGACTGCAAATAGTTGGCTTCTATTGTATAAAACTATGTTAGAACTGATTGTGTATTATAATGACGCAAATGAATGAATGCTTAATTCAATTCACTGCACTACTGCAAGCTTGGAATAAAAAAAAAAAACGTATTTTACAGAGCCGTAAAATTATGATTGAAAGGAAAAATGGACATTGTTTAAAGGTAGTTGGTTTTTTTTCCAACTGCAATGCTCATTTTTTGTATCGCTTTGGTTGCAAGTAAAAATTAAATAAAATAAAAAACCAACAACAAAAACATGTAACTAAAATAGTTTTATATATTTCCGTTTCCGTTTTACAGTTCAACTTCCGTTTCGCACTTGTTTGTTTTTCACTTTAACGCTTTTGATTTATTTTAGTTTTTCAACTTTTGTTTTTTTTTGTTTTTATTGTCTTTTTCGAAATTTTTTAAATCAATTTTTACTTAAACGTTTGAACGCATTTGTTAATTTGAATTAATTAATATTTATTTATATCGTATTTATAATTATATTATTTTAATGCAATCAATAATCAATTAGTTTCAAAATTACCTGTTATACATGAGCACATCCGGTTTCCAAAGACGATGCGGTGGTATACGCAAATCGCGTACTCCTCCATATTCACTTGAATTCCAACGTAGATTCATATCGTTCCATTCCTATTCAAATATATTTAATTATGAAAATGTTATTAGCGCCAAAAATAATTTGATTAGTTGACATATTAATTAATAAAACTTTATTAATCATAAAAAATATCATTAATAATCTAAGAAAAAAAAAACGTCTAAGAATTATTTATCCATGCTGCTTGAATTATGCTCATTTCTATTATTATCATCAATCATCATCGTTGATTACAATGACTATTGCCAATATTTGTTGATTTTTATACCCTGTAAACGAAGCTACAAAAGGTTATATTAAGTCTGTGCAAGAAGTAGATATGATGTATCTTATATAGCATTAAAAGGAGAGAGAAAGATATAGCTGTATCTTGCTGTGAATTTAACTAAAATAAGCTACAGCGTATCTGGTATTCGAGTAAACTCGATTGCCGCTTTCTCTCTTGTTGCTTCAATTTCAATTAATTTTTTTTTTTTTATTAAATGAATTTTATTATTGCAGAATTTTAGTTTAGTTAACCTATTTTTTTTTTTTTTTTTTTTTTTTTTTTTCTTCAACCAAACGAATTCTGTATTATTGTGCCGCCATTTTGTGCATCTGTGTCGATGTTTTTTTTATTTAATAAAATTTACAGAAATATGTTTTTATTTTTATTCATATTTTATTGCAGTTGTGCCGCTTTTGTTTGTTGCTTTTGAAATTTATTTTACAATTTAAGCTGCTTTGAAAACGGATTTAAAAGGGATTAACTACTTTGTAGTCAGCACAATTATTATTAATATTTTTAATAGGAAATAATTTACAAGTACACATACTATGTGAAGTATACCCACATAAAATCCACACATTTTCTATTTAAATGTTGCCTAAAGATAAAGTTTAAATCGAATTAGGCTGAATTAATCTAAACGAAACATTAGAAACATTAAAAAACATTTTAAAAATATCGATATTGTTATGTATCGATACTTATCGATATTAAGTCGATATTTAATCAACTGCGTGCAACAATGTTTTAAGTTCTTAGCCAAGTTTTTATGTGACTTTTTATGTTTAATAAAATAAAAAAAAAAAAAAGAACTATTCAATTTCGAAACATTTCTCCACAACTTTGTCATATAAAAATATTATTATATAATTTGTAATTTACTTAAATTTAAACAAGTTACACATTTTTTTTTGGCAATTTTCGGGCGTTTGTCTTTGTTTCAATTTATTTTTAGTTTAGTTTTGGCTTAGTTCAAATCGTTGACTTGCTGTGCTGAGCTGTGTTGGTGTGTTGGTGTCGTAATAATTCGACTAAACTGTCTCCTTTTGGACACTGTCATCATCTGCCATTTTGTTATGATGCTGCTGCTGCTGCTCCGACGCCATTTTTAAAAATGCGCTTCAACTATTTTATTTTATGTTCTTTTTTAGTTTTAGTTTTAGTCTTTGCCAAAACAGCTTTTTGCGGAAATTGAAAACTTTTTTATGCTTGAGAAATCTTTAAAAATATTATATTTCATTCATTTCATTTCGTATTGTTTTGTTTTTTTTCTTCTTCTTCTACTATTTAGTTTTCCTTTGATTTTGTTATTGTTTTTATTTTAGTAAGGTTTATGTTCGTTCGTTTGAGCGCAGCGCGTACATTGCGTATACTTAATATTTTTTTTTATTATTTTTTTATTTGTTTTAAATTTCATATTATATTTGCTATCCTACTTGCACTTGTATGTATATGTATCTCTTTCTCTCTTATGTATTTATTTTTAAATGAAAAAAAAAAGCACAATCTGAAACGAATTGCTTTCTCATCGTGGTCACATTTTGTCGCCCATTTACGAAAATTTTTGTACTTTTCTTCTTGTTCTTCGTTTTATTTGTATTTGTATTTTTATTATTTTTGTTTTTTGGTTTGTTCTTGCAAACATTAGCGCAAAAAGTAAATTGTGAGACAAGTTCTGCCGCAGCAGTGGCAGCAGCAGTATTGTTGTTGTTGTTGCATTTTTCAATTTGGCCGCTTTGCCAAAATGAAGGCACAACAAACAAAAACAAAAAAGAAAACAGCAAAAGCAAAATGAAAAGATGAAAATGAAGAAAAGCATCAGTTCTTCTTTTTGTTTTTTTTTTTTTTTTGGTCTGTGTTGTCGTTGTAGCGCAGTGTTTGTCATATATAAAGGGTGTTTCATGTTGCTAGAATTTATACTATTTTTATTTTTTTATTTCTAAAAATTTAAAATTTTTGTTTCATTTTATTCAAATATTTTATTTAATAATATTCAGATCAATCAGCTGCAAAAGCAACATCCTTTATTTGTCTATCCATTTGTCTGTTTGTCTGATTTCTCTCTGTTTCTCTCTTTTACACTTCTACAGTCCGTCTGTCTGTCTGTCTGTCTGTCTGTGTTGTCTATTTGTCTGTCTGACCGTCTGTCCATCTGTCTGTTTTTTTTTTTTGGTGTTGCTGCCAATATTTTTCTTGGTTTAAGCCTCTTTAAGCAATTTGGTAGTTGTTATTGTTGTTCATTGTTCCATTTAGCTGGTTTTAAGGATTTTTCTCTTCTGCATCTCTTTTCTTTCTTTTTTTTTTTTTCTTGTATGCGCTCAAACAGACAAAGCATGATTCAAATGCTGCTTTCTCTACCTACCATTTTGATATTATTTCATTCATATTTATGCATTTTTAGCTTAAAATAAGTTTTATTTATTTATTTGTTTGTTTGTTTGCTGCAAAATATATATTAAATTCTTTAAGGTTTTTTTTCCCCAGTTTTTGTTTTTGTAATTCTGATTTTCATTTTTATGTTGCGTCACGTATTCAGTTTTGACATAAAAAAATTGTATATTTTTGATCTACGCATTCAAAACTTTTGAAATCATTTTGAGTTTTAATTAATTAAAGTCTTTGTTAGTTTTTCTTAGTCGACTACAAGACGAATGTAAATCTTGATTACTTAATATGTTTGATAATCAAATAATCAATTCTTCATTCAATTCTTATATATATATTCTCGATTTGTAATTAATTTTTATGTAAACATTCAAACATATTTTAGCTAAAATTAATTTAAATTTGAAAACGAAGAATACATTTTTGTTATTTATTTGTATTTGATTTTCGAATATAAATTTCAACGTTCAACGTAATTTTATCAATCTGTGTTTAAGTATTAAGAAACAACGACAACAACAGCAGTAATAGTAGCAGCAGTAGGAGCAGAAGGAACATAAGCTGTAGAGCAGTCGAAATCATTACACAGGTAATCAACACCAAACGTGTTTCAAGTGGGCACGTACTAAAGTAAACATGACATATAAGCAATTCATTTGCCATATTGCAAATACGCCGTGTAAATGCTTAAATGATTTTGATATTGCTGCTGCTTATTTGCGGTTTATTGCGTGCAACACAACACAACACAATACAACACGTTCTGCTTAAGATTAACAAAATGACAGACTGCCTGACTAATATGGACAGCTGTGTGTGTGTGTGTGTGTGTGTCGCATATTATTTTTTATGTGTGTGTGTGCACATTTAGCAAAGTTAATAGATCAAGCGACAAGTGTCGACATCCAAAGGATGCACGTTTTACAACAAATAAATCTCATTTGTAAAATTTAAATGCAACACACGAAGCAAAGCGCTAAATAAAATCCAATTTCTCTATTAAAGTAATTTTTTGGCAAAATAATAAAATGAAAAAAAAAAAAAAAAATTGGGTAACCACTTTGCAAACAACGACAACGAACGTAGTTCTTCTATTTGATTGTGTTACGTCAGTTACGTCAGTTCGGCAATGTGGCAATGTGGCATAGCGTTGAAATAAATCCTTTTTGAAATCGTGTTAAAAGCAGCTTAAATTAGAAAATAAAATTAAACTGGCTGCTGCTGCTGCTGCTGTTATAGTAAGTAGGCAGCCAACAAAAAAAAAAAAAAAAAAAATTACTTGCTTCCGTTTGACGCTGAAGTTGATGAGTTATAGCGACAACGACGACGATGACTACGACTAAAATGATTATGTCGAGAAAGGACAAGGCTGTCTCTCAGTTTGTCTCTCAGTCTGCCTGTCTGGCATTGTATGAAATAGCAACACAAAAATCGAAAAAAAAAAATGAAAAAAAATTTTGATAAAAAAAAAAGAATTAAGCCAAGTAAAAGTTTTTACTCTGCTCGCTGAGAAAAGCGTCTAAAATTAATTTTGTTATCTGTGCAATATTTTTTTTTTTTTTTTTTTTATTCATTTCGTTTCGCTACATCGTAGGGTAAAATGGTATATTATGTTTGTGCAAATCTTTGTAACAGGCAAAAGAAGAACAAAAGAGTCGAGAGATTTACAGTCTGTCTCTAATACTTTAGGAGTTGAAGCTTTCTCTGTCTCTTTTGAGCTCACTTATAACCAGAAACATATTCCAAAATATTGAGTTTCATAATTTGGGAACTCTAAATTTAGGTAAAATAAAAACAATTTTTAAGTATAGCCCTCACACAAATACAGGGTACAGGATATCTCGTAGTCGAGCAAACTAAACTGCAGCTCTTTCATGATTTTTATATCCTATACCAAAAGGGTATATATTAAGTTTGTACAAACGGACAGAAGGAGGCTAGATAGATCCTATAAAGTATAAATATATATTTTTGATCAGCATTGGAAGGTGAGTCGAGCTAGCTATGTCCGTCTGTCCGATTATCTCGGAGATTATAACAGTTAAAGCTTTCATATTTGAAACTTACACTCTTCAGAGCCAGCAAGTAGTCACTTACAAACGGTTTTTTCCCTACCCCTATTTTAGAGTGTACTCCACATACAAATCTACCCCAACATTTTGGACTTTGCACAAAAATCGCTTTGATTCTTATTGAAGAAACTATAAATTTAGTAAAAATTCTGCCTATGATAGTCCCAATGAAATAGACCAATATGATTAGAAGCATAGGTATAGCCCCCATTCAAATATAGCCCATTTTTGAAGTTTTTGCATGAAAATTCAATACAATGAGGTATGGTAGTATGATACGACTTAATTTAAGGTACATATAGATTGGGTACAAAGTATCTTGCAGTCGAGCATACTGAATTGCAGCTTTCTTTTATGTTTTCTCCAATTCTGTGCCTCAAATTCTAAGCAATTTGTTTCGAATGCAAATTAATAAGTTTCCTGCCAATTTCTACTCCAAGTTCTTCAGAACTAAAATAATACTACTTATATAGTTCATGTATTGCATTGTAATTTGCATGACTTACTGCATTGTTTTTTTTTTTTTTTTTTTAAAGTTACCAAAGCGAAAAAAAAAAACTTTTTACTTGACTAATTTCTTTAGTTTATGCAAATATGTCGCATATATTTTGGAAAAATTAATTAAGTTTTTCCATTTTTTTTATTTTTTTTTTTTTTTTTGTTTTGAGCTAAATGCGTGGACGCGCTGTCATAATTTGGTAAATGAAACTTGCACGCTCCAGTAAACATGCTTATGGACAGACAGAAAGACAGCAAAGAGACAGCTAAGAGAGAGAGACGGACATAGCTGAATGAAAATTGTTTGAAAATTACTGCCAAATATATACTTCAAGCAGATACATCTAACTGCTACGAGAGCAGTACGATAAATAAGTAACTTTTTTGTTTCAATGATGAACGATTCTTCTTACGATTCAAGCCATTTTTTTTCCTTTTTCGTAACCGGAAATTTTAAGAATGAATTCTAATTAAATGTCATTTGTGTGTGTGTGTTACAGTAGAATGTTTTCTTCAGAAAAAGATACAAATGTATCTTTTGGATTAAACTAAAAGTAAACTATTTAATTTGTAGGTTATAACTGCTTCGAATTAAACGTAGTTTTATGCTTTTACTGATCTGTTTTTTATTTTTTATTTATTCATTTTTTTTTTTTTGCTTAAGGCAGTTTGTATGTATATGAACCACTTGCCGACTCAATTCCGGCAGACAGCAGCATATGCTTTTCGTCAAAAAAAAGAAAATAAAAATGTTGAGTACGGAAAGAAAGAAATAACACAAGAAACATGGCAAGGACGCGTAAGGACTGCGTGAGACTGCTTTAATTTTTTTTTTGCTTCTTCTTCTTCTTCTTCTACTTTTACTGTTTACGGATGATGCCCTTAGTTTAGTTTATTGTCTGCTGTTTTTGCCTACTTTGAAGGGCTTACTGCTTCTTAGGCGTTTTTAATGTGGCAGACAGAACGTATACGCAACGTCAAAAAAAAAAAAAAAAGGAAATGGAAAATTTGTCTATTGGCATTTTACTGACTGCTTTAAGTGCGTAAAAATGAAAACGAATTTCAAGAAAAATTCCTCAAAGCCAAAAAATATCTTAAGCAGCAACAGACGAGATTGAATATTGCAAAGCAGCTTGTATTAAAAGTACCTTCGAGTATTAGCCGCAATTGCACAATTTAAGCCATTAAGCACTTTTTTGGGATTTTTTTGTGCCTCGGTTTTTCATATGCTATTTCCGGTAACAAGCAATTTCCGTTTTTATTATTATTATTATTTTTTTTTATTATTTTTGCTTGATTTTGTTGAATTTTTCAATGCTTTTTTTGCGTAAATCTCTGCGATGATGTACTGCGAAAATGCGAGTTAACAATTTGTTAAAAGCAATTTATTAATTTTTTTATTTATTTATTTGTTTATTTTTTTTTTGTACGCATTTCATGATAAATTGTGGCAAATTTATTTTTTTGTTTTTTTGTTTTTGTGGTTTTTGTTTAGCAGCCAAATTTTTTTTTTTTCTAAATTATATTTTTTTTTTCTGTTACATACGTATTCACACATCTTTTATTTTAACGCTTGCATGTACAGAATTTATAAGTTTTATTTATATAATTTAAAAAAAAAAAAAAAAAAAACAAACAGAAAAAAAAAGATGAAGGAGAATGTGTAGTTTTGTTTGTTTGCGTGGCGCGCAATTATTAATGCCTGCGTCTAAACAATTCAACATGATTTCCCTTTTCTTTTTTTTTTTTGCCGACATTTATATAAATTCTTTTGGCACTCAGACAAATGAAAAATGTGCACTTGTTTTGGCTTGTTCAGCTTTAAATTATTTTGCCAAAACAAAAAAAAAAATTAAAATGTTAAAATAAAACAGAAACATGCGAAAAGAGATATGAGACAAACAATTGTGTTCGTTTGATGCTGGCCACAATGAAGCGGAAACAAAGCCAGCTACTGCAATTAGTCAGAATAAACAAAGCGACAAAATAGCATTATTTAATAGATGCTTCAAAGATCTTACAATCGCTTGTTGAGATCGTTGGTGTCTAACTGCTAAAGAAACCTTTCATCAATAAAATTAAAAAAATTGAATGAAAATTTCTTTTTATTGCGTTTGCCTTGAAAATATGTACAGATTGCAACGGAAATGTCATAATATTATATATATATACTGTTCGAAAGGTCTAAGTTTTTTTTCTTCGAAAGATAAAAAAAAAAAAAAAATTCGTAATTTAATGAGTTACAACTCTATAAGTGAAAAACATACTAAAAAATACCACAATGAGAAAATCGACTTTTTAAATACAACGAATGTGCCTAACACATTATTTTAGTAAAATTTTAATCTACGTGCATTGTTGTCTTTCAAATGAAATGTGTTTGGGACTCATCGGTTGAATGGTTTCAACGGCCATAGCGGACATAGAAACATTATTACTATTTTATTAATATATCGATTAAATTAACCAAATCATCACTAAATTAAGCTTTGGATATTACAATTATGAACAAAAAGCTAGGCATCAATCTCTCACTAACTGTCATCTGTCTGTCTGTGTGTCTGTCTGTCTCCATGTCTGTACGTCGTATATTCATATCTTTTAATCTATCTATTTCACTCTCTGTCTAATTGTCTGTCTGTCTGTCTAAAACTTATATACAATAGCTATATTCTATTTACTTTTATTAGTTTGCTTCATTTCATTTAAGTAAATTTATGCATGAATTTACGTTTATTTTATTTAAGGCAATATGATACTATTTGTCCATAAAAAGATATTTAAATATGCTTATTAAGCTTGTTTTGTTTGCAAATCAAATTAAATTAAATTTACACAATTATTTATTAATTGTTTTTTTTTTTTAAATTTTTTTTTTTTTATTTTTTTATTATTTTTACTTACCAATTTAAGCCAAATATTTGTTATAAGCAATTGATTTTTCTCGTCCTGCAAATAGAAGAGAATAAATTAAAGTCAAAATTTGATTACGATTAAAAACAAATAAATAAATAAATTGAAATATTTATTTTAGTATCTAACAAATAAATGAAATATTGTTGTTTTTTTTTTTTAAAAGGTAAAATGGTATATTAATTTTCGCAGCATTTGAGTAACAAATGTAAACGGATAGAATTCATATCTTTTTTCAAATGTATCTAGATACAGAGTATCTCAAAGTTACACAATTTCAGTTAACAACAACGTTTTTTTTTTTTTTAAGTACAATTTTTTTTTTGCTTCGCATGTGTTGCACAATTTTGTTTGCTTTAAATTGATTTTTCGCTATTTTCATTTGTATTTCGAACTTTTTGCCATTTTGTCTTTCTTCTTCATCTTCTTCTGCTTTCAAATCCTTGCTGTTTCTGCGTTATTTATGCTTTTCAAGACTTTGATTTGTATCGAATAAGTTGTTTCAATTTGCCAAAAAAAATTAAAATTTATTATAGCTAAAAGTGTTTTATACTTTCAATTGCTTTATATGTATATTCCCTTTTTTTTTTTAATAAGCTTAAATGAAGCTATTACACTGTACAATAAAAAAAAGATACTTTAAATTTTATTTTTTTTTGGCATACAAAATAAATAAATAGCAACAGCAAATATTTCTACATGATTAAACAAAGTTGGAATGCATGTATGAATGAATGGCAATAAAAATAAAAATAAAATAAAATAAAATAGAAAAAAAATTATATTTTCGACAAATTAAATAACACACACAAAGCGCAAAACATATTTTAAGCCGATCGATTTATTTTCGCTTATTTAGTTCAGAGTTCACTTCTTCTTTGTATATATTAAAATATTTTTTTTTTTTTATATTTTATTTTCAATTTTATTTAAATATAAATTTCAAAAGAAATTTGTATATTTAACTTGCTTTTTTTTTTCTTCTGCATTTTATATTTGACTCATAAAATAATAAATTTTGGGCAACAAAAATGCATTCGAGCTGAACTAATGGAATTAGTTTCAGCTTTTTTTTTTCTCCATTTTTTTTTGTGTGTGTGTGAAAAGCCCAAAGCCAATGAATGTGTTTTTTTTTCTCTATTTGTTTAGTTATATAGTTAAAGCATAGTAGTAGTTGGTCATAGTAAGAGTAATCTTTATAGCTTTTCTTTTTTTTCTTTTGGGAAAAATGAATTGAAAATAAGCCTCATTTTAGTTTGATGTATTTCATGCTAATATAATAGAGTGTTTTGTGTACAATGTAGGCCATTGGTATACCTCAATCATGTTCTTATTAAGCTAAGCGCTAGACCATGTCGAAAGTATCTATTCATGAGAAAAAAAACAAATTCTACTATGTAACTAATAGTTTTTGTTTGTTTATTTGTTTGTTTGTAAAGTGAAAGGAGCATAAGAAATACGTAATTTTGTTCTACTTATATAAATATACTTGTATAAATAGATGTATAGATTATTTATACTATGTACTAACTATGCAGTTATAAGCACTAAGTTGACAACAACAACAACAACATCAAACGAAGTTAGTTCGTTAGTCGTTAGTAGACTAATGAAAGTGTCAGCAATCAAGCTGAGTTTGCATATAGTAAAATATTTAGTTAACGACAGCTAAAATAAAAACAACAACAACAACAACAAAAAGACTAATAAACAACAGAAAAAAAAAAAAAGGTGCAGCATATGAGTTGCTACGACTAAGAAAACCTCTGTACTGCTGCGGAATAAGAGCGGAATATATGCGAATTAAAATAATAAAAAAAAAAAATTCAGTTTAAAAAATATAAAATTCTTTTTTAGATTCCAAAGAGTCTAGCAAGTATCTAGATACAAATATAAATTCTACATCAACAAATATTTCTGCCATATTTAATATCTTTACAAGCTTAAGATACATTTTTATCTTATGCGTTGCGTAGGGTATATTAAGAAAACATTAATTGTAACTAGTCTATGTCGTAGTGTGTGTGTGTGTATACAAATATAAAATACAAATGTAAATATACAAATGTCCACATAAAAAAAAAGTTTGGTTGATTTATGTATTTTTATTTATTATCTTCATAAATTATGTTAGATAGACGTTGAAAAGGAAGTAGTTGCAGTCATTGACTGAAAAATTGATATTGATTTATATATGTACAAGTTCATAAATATACATTTTAAATTTGATATATGTATCTGCACACATTATTAGTTTGTTTCTGAACAGATAATGACATCAATTATTGTTAGAGATTGAGATATATATATATATATATATATATATATGTGATCAATTTATGGCGATCAGCCATTCACTCATAATAAATTTGGAAGCCTTTCGCTAGTAGCTTGAAAGATTTTCAGCTAATTGAACTTCAAATGGTTGGTTCTGGGACGTATTTGTATTTATTATTCATTGGGAGTACTAGATCTCTCTGACATGAGAAGAACAACACAATTTTAAAGTCTGGTTCTTGACGTAGAGAACGATTGTTCTTTAGAAAGAACTTTAACGAACGATGGTTCTTGGTATAAAAAACGATTGTTCTTGAAAAGATTGTTCTTGGTACAAAGAACGATTGTTCTTGATATAAAAAGTGTTCTTGGTACAAAAAGAACAATTATTCTTGGAGAAATGAACAAGAAGTTTCATAACGATTTGTGTGTTCTTGGTACAAAAAACGATTGCTCCTTATACAAAGAGCAATTGTTCTTTTTATAAAGAACAATAGTTTACTTGTTCGTTTGCCATTCAAATGACCATTAATTTCGCTAAATCCTTTTCTACATTTATTTTTAAAATAAGTTTAGAAAAATATTTAGAGAATCTTAACGCGTTATATGAAATCGTCAACACATTTTTTTTTTTTTCGTTTTTTTTTTTGTTTTTGTAGCATATGTGAAATGAAAATCAAATTAAAGTAACGAATTCTATGTCAAACGCTTTGAAAGCAAAAATTTAGACCGCTATTTTTTTTTTTTTTTTTTTTTTTTTAATAATGAAACAAAATAGGAAACGTAATTAAATTTTTTTTGAAACGTCAAAGAAATACTAGGTGAAAGTGGAATCATGTAATGAAATAGATCAGCGTGCAAATTAAATGAAATGAAAATGAAATTAGATGCAATGAAATGAAGCGAAAATGTAAAATAAAACAGAAACGCGAGCAAATATTGCTGTTGGATAGATGGACTGACGGACGAAAAGGCAGACAGACAGACAGACGCAAAAACAGACAAGCAGCGAGACGAACGGAAATGAAATGAAATTAAATAAACGGAAGCTGCATGAAGCCGTCAATGCCAACTGCAAAAAAAAAAAAAAAAAAAAAACAACGAAAGTAAATAAACAAAAATAAATAAATAAAATAAAAATCGCAAAAGAAAGAGTGAGTGGCTGCTGTATGCAAATTAAAATTCAAGTTATTGGTTTCATTAAAAAATATATTCGTTGGTTTGTTTTTTTTTTTTTTTAGATATTATTTATTTAATTTATTTTGCTCAATTTAATTGCATATTTCTTTCGTTTTTTTAGTAGTTTTTTTTGTGGTGTTGCAATTTGCATTTAATTATTTTCCTCTTTTTTTGTGTTCATTCATTTGGCCACTAATAGAAAATAGTGTCTAATTATATTATTACTATAATATAAACTAGTGATTGTGTCTGATTCTAAAACCAGCGCTTGAGAATGAATTCTGAGCATATACAATATTTTTTGTTTGTTTTTGTTTTTTTTTTCTTCGCAGCACAAAAATAATTACTAGCCACAGTAAATATTTTATAAAAGAGCAAACAATGAAATTGCATTTTGCTTTTGGTGCGCTCGTTAATATTATAAAACAAAATTAGTCAACTTCCGGTTTGGCAGTCTATGGCAACAATGATGGCGGCGGCCATTGCTTTCATTGCATTCGTTGTTGTGCATACAAATTTATTTAATTATAATTTTTTTTTTTATATTTAGTTTTTATTTTTCCATTGCATAATTTTAGGTGTTTGCGAAGCCAAGTATTTTTTATTATTATTATTATTTTGTCTACATGAAACTAATTTATACAAAATATTTTCCAAGCGCAATTTCGAGTACTGTGAAGTTGAATTCAACATATATAAAGTTGGTAAATTTATATACAGCATAAAATAATGAAGCGTTGTTTTGTGGTGCCCAAGCACACTTTAGCCGATTTATACACTTAAAAGCTATACTAGCACATTTGCAAACAGACAGACAGACAGACCGACAAACATTTGCAGTAAACTTGCTTTGGTGCTATACAAAATTTATGTATATTGCGTACATATTATACGAGTATGTATGTATGTGCTATGTAAATGTCTAACGTTCAATTTTACTGAATATAATGAATATTTTTTTTTTAATGTCCACATGTCTGCCAAGTTAAACAAAAACAATTAATTAATATATGTCAGAACTAATTTCTGTACTGCTGACAGCATTAATTGCTGACATAAATCAAAATGCAACAAATACGCGATTGAGTGATTTTTTTCTTCTTTTCTTTTTAATGTTTTTTCAGATTTTTTTTTTTTTTTTTGTACTTCAATTAATTTAAAAGTATTAAAGCATATTGAAAATTTTGCTGTTTATTTTCAACGTTTTTTTTTTTTTTTTGGAAATATGCAAAATAAAATTTGAGCCACCAAGACAGATACAATACAAAACTGCAACTATCAATTAATCGACTACTGTTAAAGTGTTGAGCAATGCACTTTGATGAAAATTGAAGCTTCAGAAACCAATAAAAGTCTAAATTTTTATATATATAAAAAAATGTTTGATCTATGTCCGCTTTCTATGTCCGCTATGTACTGTAAAACCATGCAAACATGATTTGTTATAGATGACTAAAACAACGCATTATGCATATACGTCTAATATATAATTTTTTTGACATTTTTGCATTTAATTGTTAAGGGCACCGGTATTTTTTAGTGCTTTTTGTATGTTTTGATACTAACACCAACATAATTTGATCTCGCTGCAATCAAAAAGAAAACTACAAAAATGCCAAAAAAAAAAACCTGGAAAATCGTTATTTTCGGTAGAACCAAAGCTTAAATACACGTCACACGATGATTAGACTATTTTTTTTTTTCTTGAATAAATATGTGCGTTCGGTTTTGTAAGGGGCTATGTGCTACATAGGAGGACTATGCCTAAAAATGGGCGTGGCACTTTGGTTTTAACACTTTAACTGCGTAGGACTGAGAATAGCTTAAGTTTAAAACTGAACAAATTAAACGTGTAACTACAGACAGAGAGACGGATAGACATGGCGTAGGATCGACTTGTCTCGTCGAGCTGATCAGAGGACATGCTATGACTTGTCTATAGCTGGTCTACTTTGTCCCCTTTCATGTGTTACAAACTTTTTGACAAACTGAATATACCCTTTAAAAAAAAAAAAAACGCTGTTGTTTTATATTTTAGAGCTTCATTTGTATTTATGATTTTTTTTTTTTTTAAATATGAAATTTGAGTTGTGCTTTTTCTTATTAAATTTTAAATATTTACAATAAAAATTGTATTTTTGTAAAATACAAATTTAATTTATTTCATATCTTACGTAAGTGTATGTATACATGTATTGTACATATCTTTTTTTTTTTTTTTTTTTTTTGCTTTTAATGCACCAACTGTCGCCTGTTCTATATAAAAATTATTTCTTGCTTTGTATTGCTTTTGTTTTAAACATGTTGTGGCTTTTTCTGACACAAAGCTTTCCGTAACAGTTCCATGTGTACATTTTATATACGAATGTGTGTATGCCATACACATTGGTGTATGTATTTTTATATTTATTTATAAATGTGGTATATAATTTTTATTAAAAGTTTAATAAAAGATATACTTGGAAAGCTTAATAACAAATTTATATTGAATTGTGTGCTGCAATGCTCTAATTATTATTCTTATCCTTTTTTTTTTTTTTTTTGAAACGTTTAATACTGAAATAGTATATGTAGCGTATCTGATAGTCGTATAATATGCAAGTTTTATATATACACGTATTTTCAATTGGCATTGTTAGCGTTTGTTAACCAAATGGACCGCAGACAAGAACAAATGCGTTATTTTTCAATGAAACAATATTACATTCTGTTCTTTTAATAAAATACAAAAACAAATACATAAGCAAATATGTATGTATGTATGTATATACAATTGTATTGGCTAGTTTATATGTATTGTTTTCAAAAGGCCACATATAGCACAAATAATTTCTGTATTTTTTTTTTTTTTTTTTTAATTTATTTGAAATAATAATTCTCTTCTCTGAGTTTGGCTGTTTATCATAATAATTCATAAACGCAGAAAATGCATTTTAAAGTAAAAAAACAGAAATGCTGGTTTTCTTTAAAAGTTTAAAAACATGTTTCTAATGTGTGCATAGGTAAATATTTGTGAAAAGTGCAAAATGTGCTTTGAACTCATATAGAAACAGTCAAGGTGAGGGCAAATGTCATATATGTAGCAGCAGCAGCAGCAGCACCCACACATATGCATGCAAAAAAAAAAAGAAGAAAATATACAAACTATGGCGTCATCATATGCGCCCACGCTTATGCTTTATACAATGTTATGTCCTTAATTTTCTTTGAATGAAACTCGGCAATCTGTGCCTGTGGCAGTGCATTTTGCAGCTTAGTACAAACAACGAAACGAGCTCGTACACACACGCACACACAAAACAAGGTTCTGCATATATTGTATGAATATGAACTTTGTTGCGATTTTCGTTTGTTTTTTTTTTCTGTTTTTACGCAAACATTAGCAAAATTCCTATGAAAGTTAGGCGAATAATGCAGCAAAATGTCACAAACAGAGATACAACGACAAAAAAAAAAAAACACACACAAAAAAAGTCAACTGACACCCACACATTGAGACACCTACACACACATATTCATTTAGACATTCATATACCATATCGAGGGAGAGAGAGAGAGAAAGAGAGAGCTGCATTTCCGTTGTGTGAAGGCGTTAAATGTGTATGGAATAGATAAATGGTTAGATGGACAGATGTATGGATGCATGGATGGATAGAAATGCCGCCGGGGCCATTGCACAAGGCCAAGGATAAAAAAAAAAAAAATTGTGTATATAAATTGTGGTCTGCCACTTGTTGTTGCCGCGACTTTTGCTTTTTTTTTTTGTATGTAGTGTGTTGCATTGTATTTTGATTGTTGTTGGCATTTGGATTGTTAACATTTTAATTTTTTTTTTCATTAAAACAGTCAAACGTGTAATGAAAAATCATAGTATACGTATAGGGGCTATATGCTAAAGGAATTCTACTTAAACAATTATTAACACATTACAATGTGTTCTACTGTGATCATGGATTGCTATAAGAAGTATTTTGAACATATATGAAATAGATCGATTAAATGTACAGACAGGCAGAAAGACAGATGAACAGATGACAGATGAACTTCTTCATTAAATGTGTTACAAACTATCCGAGAGAACTGATACACTTTATTAAGCGGATATAAAAATAATTCTTAAAATAAATCTTCTAAACGATTTTGTTGCATAATAATTTGATTAATTTTGTACTTGGTTTCATTTATTTATTTACTTAATTTTTTCGTCTTGTTTTAATTCGTTTTTGCACTAATACCGCGAAATAATCCTTAATTTAAATTCCAATTAAAAGTTTCAGTGCTTCACGCGCCATTCATTCTTATCATTTTCATTTTCATTTTGTGTTCGTCTATTCTTCTTTATACATATATACTATATATATAAGATTTATTCATTTTGTTGATAGACAAACAGACAGAAAGACAGTCCTAAATGGCAGGCAAACATTGTAGGTAGCATCATAGCGTCAGGTTATCAATCATACGCCGCGTCAGCCATTTTAAAATACCTAAATTCCAGTTGGATTTCTTTCACTAAAACACAAATCAAAGGCACAACAAGGCATAACAAATGACACAAAGCCGAAAAGCACAAAAACAAAAACACACAAACACAAAAATAACAATGAACTGACTTTCGAAATATGTATGAGTATGTATGTATTTATATTGTCTATGGTACATTCCAATCTACTTCAATTTAAATGAACCGTTCCAATACTGGTCTCTTTCCTTGATAACAAGCATGGCTTCGGGCATGACATGTCTTGCACGTCTTAATGCATGACATGTCTTGCACGAGTTCATGCATGACATGTCTTTTACGACTTCATGCATGACATGTCTTGCACGACTTCATGCATGACATGTCTTGCAAGACGTAGTGTCTTTATAATGGGTGTGTCTTCAATACTCGCAGAATTTTCAATGCTCGCAGATTGCTTCATTTAAAAATTGGGCGAGTAATAAATAAAACAAAATATATGCATTGTATTACATCTCACACTTCAATAGTGAAAAGATTGTATGGAATCTTCTATAAAAAAAAAAACTATGGCATTCTTATCTATTGTCACCGGAGCAGCGTGTTTGCACGACTGCTAAAATTTGAAACTCGTTGAGGTCATTTAAGTCAGATGAGATGCCAGATGAGGTGAGATGCCAGACACGCTTTTTTTCTTTTTTGGTTTTTTTTTATTTACTTTCAATTTTCATAATCAAATTTTATAATAATTTCTAGACGTAGTTTTTTTTTGTTTTGATTTTTTTCTTTCTATTATTTTCAAAGTTAAGCTTTTCGTCGAGTAATCTGTAACTTTTATGCAACCATTTCTTCTTTTTTTTTTTTTTTTTTTTTTTTGTTTTCTAATTTTAATGATTTCGCTTCTAATTTAGGCGACTATAATGCAAGTGAATAACTAAACAAAACTTAAACCAACTTATTAACATATAAATTAAAAATCATTTCGTTAAAAATGATGCCATTTCCGTTTTATTTTAATGTTGTTTTTTTTTTTTTTTTTTTTGCAGACAAGTTAAAATATAAACGCACACACACATGCGCACAGGATTATTACGTGCCCAGAATAAATGTAGCAAGTAAACCAAACACTTAAAATGCGCTTAATTAGATTTGAAAATGAAAGATAATAAAAGACAATGAAATGCATGCGAAAAAGAAATTATATTTCAAGTCAGTTAATTTTTTTCTTTTTTTTTTTATTTTATTTTATTTATAACTTATTAACTATATTTGTATTCATATATAAGATATGTCCTGTAGATAGTTTTGTGCCTGTAGTTTATTATATTTTGTATGCAATTTGTTAGCGGAAATTGTAAGAAAATGAATAAATATATACAAGTAAGTATAAATACATGCGAATACAGATGTAATTGATGCGAAATAATTGAAGATTTTGATAAAGTGAAGCGAAATATTTATTGAAATAATATTAATATCTTTTACTATTTGTTGTAGGGCTACAAATAAAATATCATTAAATACAGCTGGCTCATATGTCATGTCATTCCTTTGAAGGTCGAATGTATGCTGATAGCTTTTCAATGTCAATTTATCAGCCCGCTTTTCTGCTCTAATTTGTAAAGCATAACGATTCGGAAAGCTAGCTCATGAATTATAATCATGAATTATAATTTTTTTAGAATTTATATACATGTTTTTATGTTATGCATCTGTTGTTGTTGTTGTTTTGTTTTTACTCTTTCAATGTTATGCTTCGATTTTTTATGCTATTGTTTTATTGTATTAAATATCATGATTCATAAAATTCATATTATTCAGTTTCAGTTATGCATAAGCATAACAATTCTTGTAATTTTCTTATTATGAATAAAAATAATTCAATATGTTTGGAGAAAGTGTACGACATTAACATCAACATCATCATCAGCGTCATCATCATCATGATGATCATAATCATCAGCTGCCTTTGTCCAGTTTTTATGACAATTTTTGTAAATATTTATGTCGCATTTGTTTGATATCGCGTGCCACTTAACTGAATTGACAATAAGTCGCAGCTGTTTCGATGCGTTTTGTTTTGCTAAAATGTATTATATCCTATCATGTTTTATATGCCAGTCAGAATGTGTCTGCAATAGGCATACATATTAGTACAGCATAATAATAATGGTACAACCATATCTCTTTCTATAAATTTATACAATATATACATAACTTTATGAGTTCTGTGCATATTATAGACAATATGTCTGAATGTCGAACGCATTTTTATAATTTTTTTATTTTTTATATTTTTTTTTTTTTTTGAAAACGCTTTTTATACTCTTTTTTTTTTTTTTTTTGGTTACTCACATCCTTTAGCGCTTTGTTGTTTTGTTTTCTTTCTCATTTATTATTTTTGCATTTATGCTGTGTATGTGTGTGTGTGTATTGTATGGTATGTCTAAATGTCCTTTATCCTTTGTCCATTTGGCATTTTGTTGTTCTGTTATATTTGACAAGTGCACATTCTTTTATTTTTTTTTTTTTTTTTTGCGGTTGTCAACAATTGTTAACACGCCAATAGCATACGTGTGTATGTGTGTGTATTTATAGATACTCTATGTAGCTATAGCTTTATGTATTTGTATCTATGCATGTATCTTTTTGTATCTGTGCCAATATTTTGCATTTGTCAAGCTGTAATTTAATATGCCAAAGCATTTCAACACTTAGTGAAACATATTTTAACAACGTGCAGAACTATTTAATTGTTTTGGAGTCTGACATTATATATCTAGACATATACTTATATAAATGTATACACATGTTTATAAAAGAATATACAGCGATGTCACACAAAATTTCATGAAATATTGAATATAACTCACAATTAGTTAAAGCAACATTCAAAAAAAAATAATAAGAAAAATAAGTAATATTTTAATTAATGTTTAAACTAAATGCGAATTATACACATTTTTTCATTAAATTTTATAAACACGTTTCATATGCTTAACAGTTGGCATAATCGGCATTAAGTTTCAAGATTAAATTTGATTACTTCAGAACTGAAGTGCACACTATGAGGGTTTTTTTTATGAAGGTAATTATTTAAACTTATACACAAAGAACTATAATAGACATAATTTATGCTTAGAACGAAGAAGTTTTTTAACAAAAATTAAAAATTTAGATTTATATAGGGGGTTCCCCTTAAAAAAAAACGTTTTTAATTGTAATTGGCTCAGGAGAATCTAAAATTTATTGATGCTGGCTCTATCTTGGACAGACACAGGCAGACAGCTGAACGCTCCATTCAATGTTGATCAAGAATTTATATGTATATTTCATAGGGTCCATCATGCCTTTTTCTGGCTGCTACAAACATTTGCACCATCCTAATACATCGTTTTGGCTAAAGGGTAGAAAAATTGAGCAAGAAAAAAATGTGAAAAAAAAAAATAATAATAATAATAATAAAAACAATTCAAAGCCAAATTAATCTGCAACAAATCCCAGCTCGACTTTTAGAATAAAATGAAGAAGGAAAAAGACGAAAAACGCATTAGTAGGACATCGAAATATCGGTATGTGTGGTAAGCCTATTTTGATTATTATCAGCTTTGGCATTATCTCATCATCGATTGTTATAGCAACTTGCTCGCCTGCCTGCCTCCGTCGGCATACATACAGTATGTGTGTGTGCCAATATGATTGTTTATTTTGTAGCACAGATTTTCGGCACGTATCCTTTTGAGGTGTTTTTTTTTTTTTTTTTTTTATATTTTTTCGCAAAATGTTATTTTGCACGCCATCAATTTTGTTTTTTTTTTCGTTCGTTTGTTCGTTTTTCATTTAGTCGTAATTTTTGAGCTATTTGCTGTTCAACGTGCTTTCCTATTTTGTGTTTCATGTCAATTTGTCTGCATTTGTTGTTGTTGCTGTAAACGAATAAATGCTGTCTGCTACTTTGCCACTTTAGCTTTAACTCTCCATAATATATATTCTGATAATGATGATGCTTTTTTTTTTCTACGACAACAGATTCTAATGTTGCTATACATAGTATGTAGGTATATACTTTTTTTTTTTTTACATTTATTTTATTTTGTTCAGTTCAGTTCTGTTTAGTTTAGTTCTGTTTGTTATACTCAAAATCCCAGCTAGATGAAGTCTATAATACCATAAAATACATACAATAATATTCGTATCCGTTTCTTGACAAGTAAAATCGCATCGCATCGGATCGCATCTACTTTACTTTACGTTTCTTTGCTATACGCAAACGTTTCGTAATGTTTACCAAACCAAGAAAACCATTTAAACAATATAAGACAAGCTCTCAAAAGATTTCTCACACTGTTTAGCTAGTATTTTGCTTTCGATGATGATGATGATGAGGATGCTGCTGATGCTGATACGTACATAAGTAAGTATATTGCATGTATTCGTCTCAGGTTTTATACTGAAACTCTAAAATAATGCGCAGAATGTCATCGACGACGACGGTGTGTATGTAGAGAAGAAGCATGCTTTTAGTTCTTCTCACTTGCTTCGTATTGTAAATATTTGAAGAGGGTAGTTGTATGAATTTCTTGTTGTATTTGTTCTAAATTGTTAAACTTTTGTTAAAATTTAATACAAATTTGAAAATTTCCTAGTTTTTGCTTTGAAGACATTTTGAAGAAACGCAACATCGAAACTCGTGCCAGGCTATGCGATAAGTCGAGAAATTAATAGAAAAATATGAGCTGAGGAAAATATCGATACATTTTTCAATAAATCGATACTTTTTTTTTAAAATGTACGTAACAACTCTCGTTAAAAAATATTCGATTTTTCTATTTTTTTTTGTTTATTAAAGCAACACTTTGGCTTGATCCTTTTTTAGATTTGCAGTAGGAGCAAAATACGGCATCGGTTGTGAACAACAATTTTGATGCGCATCACGTTTTGAACCTCATGAATTGTTGCAAAAGAAATCTCTGTGTGACTGTGGTAATAATGCTGCATGGACAGGCAGACAGACTTGGCAGACGGACGGACATAAAACCCAAAGAGGCATATACTTACATATATGTATGTGAGTGGCACAAACTTTAAGTCAAATGAGTAAGAGGTGCACGCACTTTAACAGACAAACGTAAGGACATAAGGACGGACGGGAAAAAAAAGAACTGCTACACATCGACGCGCTTTGAATTGGCGCGCTTATACAATATTTTTATATTACGTATACGCATAGTAAACCTTTCAGACGCGCTTCATATTCGTTTAGTATCATATCTCCTTTTTCTTTCTTTCTTCTTTTTTTTTTCTTTTTTTTTGGCTTTTTGTTGCTCTTATTGTATTATGGTTATTTGTGCACATGAATATATACGGCAATGGCAATGGCAGTGACTCTGCCTCTCCTCTCTGCTCCTTTTCTGAGTTGTTTGTAAATTTGGTCTTTTCTGCTTTAAATTTTCCCTTTTTTTATACACAAACTTTCATTTTTCATGCAGGTGTCGTCGTCGTCTTCATCGTTGTTGTTGTTGTTATCGTCATTTACTCAACATATTTGTCCTTTCGCCTATATGTGTCTATGTGTGTGCGTGTGTGTATCTCATAATTGTATGTTTGCATAAAAAATTTTACTGATTCTCTTTACAATACGCCTTTCGTATAGAACAGAATTTATTTATATAATATTTTATATGTTCAAGTATGTTTACGTCTGTTTTAAAATGCGTAAATAATAAAGTTTGCATGTGCGTTTGCCTTTTTCCTTTTTTTTTTTTTTTTTTTGTTGAAAATCACTCCTACAACACTCAAGACCTACAATATTGCTGTTTGTTTGTTTTGTTTTATTTTTTCTGCTCGTTTTACGCGATTGGCGCACTCCATTGAATTATTGAAAAGCCTAAAAAAATATAAAAAAATATATACATACTCGTCTACGTAATATATAACTTCGCTCACGACTGACTTGACATTTTTTCGCATATTTAGGCGCATAGTCATGGGGTTGGGGGCTGTTGATTTGGTGTGCGGATAACGACGATTTCAATTTCTGGTACTTCTTCTTTAAAAAAATGTGAAGGGATATTTTTGTGCGGTAGGCGTATCGTACTTTAAATAGGTTTTTTTTTTTTGTTGGTCAGAAATATTCAGTTTCGTCCGGTCTAATTTGAAGATGTCGCATGATGCCGCTTATTATGGACACCATAGAAGCTAGAGCCAACCAAATTGAAACATATTGTTACATAATCTTTGAGCCACCACTGCTAGTGTTCAGTGTTAGTCGAATTCTACCGCGCTTTTTCAAATTCTTAAATGAAAAAAATATTTCTTTGTAGATATAAAAAGTATTAGCTCTTATATATATCAACACATTTTACTGTTACATATCCGAAAAGATTGAGATAAGCATTTTCCAAAACCCATGTATATTTTTTTCTCTTTCTTTCTCGCAAGAGTCCCGCTCATAACACGCTGTCTCAAGTCGTTTTTATTGATGTTTAAAAAAAAAAAAAACCATTTTGGTGATTTTTTTCACAGTGATTTAAAAATCACAATGTCGCACTAGCTCCGATTTTGTGTATTATTCTTGGCGAACAGTGAACCTGTACAGTAATCGCTGTTTGATTTACGCCAACTGTGCTTTTGTCACTGTTTCCAGACACTGCGATATTCAAGTCACAGTCGCTAATCACAGTGTGACTCAAAAATCACGCTAGTTGTTATCATAAATCTTTTTGTTTAAAATAACTATTCAAAATTATTTTAAATAAAAAGAAAAATAGAGTCAACTAGTTTAAGTGATGCGTAATGCGTTGAATATAAACAATAAACATAAAAGCTTAGTTTATGAGTTTTCCGATGAAGGTTATCAAAGTTTCACTACTGCCACAACATTCCTTTTTTTTTTTTTTTTTTTATTTTTGTAATAATTTTTGCACAGCATCTCGTATCACTAAGAATGCAGTAGCGCTTCACCTGTGTCACTGCCTTTCATAATTTTATACTTGGCTGCTTGAGTACTAAACCTGCTGTATATCTAATGTTGGTGTTAACGTCGACGCTATTGAATGGTGCATCAGGAGAGGAGTATAGAAGAAGAAGAAGAAGTATAAGAAAACGTAGAAGCAACATAAGTAAGGAACTGTGAACATTAAAAGCAGCAGAAGCAGCAATAGGAGCACTTTATGCCACATGCACAAACCACTTCGCTTTGTATGTAACAACCAAGAGTAAAATGGAATTCGACATGAAGTGAAGGGAAAGGAGAAGTAGAATCGAGTGAGTGTTGTGTGAAGACCTTGGACGGTAGCAGTTTATGGCGTTTGCACAATTTTCGCCATTTCGCGACACTTGAATGCGACCAAGATATAGTATAGAAGCAGAGCTTAGCTCAGCTCAGCTCATCTCAGTTGGCAAGAAATGACTACGCCGACGACGACGACGACGTGTACATTTGGCGCATTTGTTCCCAAGAGCGAACACTCTAACTTGCAACATATTTATGGTTTTCAATGGATGTGAATGACGATAACGATGATTATGATGATGATAATGATAATGATGATGATGTTTAGATGGCGACAAAAACGTAAAAAAAAAGCAACGAGTTTGTAGAAAAATCAGCAGAAAATTTTTATTTCACATTTTTCTTCGTTCATTTTTTTTTTTTTTTTTTTTTTTTGGTGAAAATGCGTTGTTAGCAAATTATGGCATGAGTGCGCATTATTGCCATTAGGCGCAAAAACCAAGTGAGCGAGTAAATGAATTTATGAATGAATGAATGAAAGAACTCATAGAAGAGTGAGTGAGTGAGTGAGTTAGTAAGCAAACGAGTGAGTAAGTTACCAAGTATGTGAGACAGGCAAACAAGTAGGTAAAAAGATTTTTTTTTTTTTTTATAAATTAAAAATTTTGTTTGCATGAAGCTTATTCGCGTGTAATATCAACAATCGCAATTTTAATGAAAAAATGATATATTTTGGTACTTGAATAAAATTACTCAGGCGTATGTTAGCTTTCGAAATGTTTCACAAATAAAAGAAAAAAACCAAAAGTGTTTTCTCATATATATCGCTGCATAACTACTCATTAAGTATTCCAATTGGTTTGCCCAACTCATCGATCAGACTCAAATCATAGACAAATTTAGAGTTTACCAAATTCAAAGCGATTCAAATCAAAACTGAGCTGCGCTGCGCTGAGTTTGAGTTTGAGTTGAGCTGCATAATGAATATGCATGAATTTCGAAATTTTTGTATAGGTATACTATATACATGCCTTGAGGTTGAGGTGTATTATAAGTGCTTTGAAAAACTACCTTGACGTTGTGCGGTTGGAATAATTTAACATAAATTTGATAGTAACGATTTTACTATAGCATCGACATACTCATGCAGCATTGTGTATGTGTGCGTGTGTGTGTGTGTGTGTTTTTTTTTTTTTTTTTTTTGGGGCGTTACATCTTTGTAGCTTTTCTATGTATCTTTTGTGAATATACAAAGTCAATTGAATTAATTTGCAAATCTATTTATATACTTTATTGTATTTTGGTTTTTTCTTTTCTTTTTTTTTTTTTCTCTTTGTTGCAAACCTTGACTTCAAAATTGCACACAAAATCTAATCAAAAATTGAGTGTAGTCTTCTTCTTTTGAAAATGACAGCAACTCGTACGTGTTTGCACTTGCTTAGTTTCTTAATGCATGTAAGCTGCGTTGTTTGCCTAAAAGTATGCAAATAAACTAACGCTAAAGCCACAAGAAATCGCAGCGCACACCTTAGAAAATTAAGTAGATAAATACGCTGTGCTATGGAAATTAAAACAACAACAACAACAAAAGTTTTAAAAGTAACTAAAAGTATAATAATGTGGCACAGTGCTGTGGTTTCGTCTTTCTTTTTAGTTTTTGAAATTGTTAATTATATTATTTGAATAACAATTTTGTGGTTTTGATTTGTTTAAAAATTTTAAATATTTTTATTATTTATTCATGTTATCCCATCTCTAAGAATATGCGTATAAAAGTTGCTAAGTCGAATGTCGCAAACTAAAAGCTTTACAGCATAATTAAGCTGCGATGTGCTCAATGCTCTTGCAAGACATGTCATGCATGAAGTCTTGCAAGACATGTCATGCATGATGGCTTGGCAAGAGTTGTCATGCACGAAGTCTTGCAAGACATGTCATGCATGATGTCTTGCAAGACATGTCATCGATGAGTTTGTATTAAAATGTCTTCAACGACTCGTATGGGGCTGTCGTCGATATTTCATCGAGGAAAGAGAGTCATCAACGCATCAATAATGCGCGTTGATGGCTTTTTCGCTGGGTGCTAAAAAAAAACTCTGAATTATAAAACTTATAAAGGCGACAGTAAAAACAATAAAAGGTGGCAAACGTACTCCTTTTCATTTCGATGCGGTTTAAGTACCTTTATACCTGATGGTGTGATCTGTCATGCTTACTTCTGTTTGCTACATGCCTGCATACAAACTTTGACGACACTTTAACCTTTTCGGTACAAATAAAAAAAAAATAGATAAATGGAAAGAAGAACTTAATATAAGCGTAAATGAAAACCACAGTCTAAATGTGAAAAAAAAAGAGAGAAAACGAAATCGCTGCCTAATGCAACGCTTTCCTTACAGTAATTCAGAATAGCATTGAAACAAACTGCATAATCAATGAGGCAAATGTAGATCAAAATAATTTAAAAAACAAGCACGAAACCACTTAGTTTGCTTCATTTGAGGCGCGTTAATTAAAAGTCTTAAAAGTTTAAATGCAACCGAAAACTGTTGGCTTACATTTTGATTTCGATTTAAAATGTGCACAGATTATTTAGAACGAGACACAATTGCATTGGAGCAAAGAAGCAAAGACGTAGATACTTTCTAAAACTTAAAAAAAAAAGGTATTTTTAAAAATGTTTGCAAGTGGACACACACACACATACAGACAAACAGACAGACATATTATATTGAATTACTTTGCCAATTTAATTAAAGATTTATAGAAATATTTTCGTTTTAGTAAACGGCGCTGGTATTAAATATTTTAAATATTTAATTTTATTTTCTACTTTTTTTTTTTTATTTATTTATTTTTTTTTTTTCATACATAAAAGACAAAGTTAATTAATTGAAATATTTTAAACTTTGACAAAGTTAAGTGAAGCTAGAATTTCAGTTCAGTTCATTAACAAATAAATTTCATTCAATTTGCAAATATTTCAAAGTTTACGCGATAAAGCATGAACTCGATTTGATTACTAATTAGTTTAAAAGTAGTTTTTAAGAGGAAAAAAAAATAAAGAACCGAGGCTTCGTTGTAAAATGAAGTTCGTATCTTTTGAATATTTGAAATAGAAATCTAATACGTTCTCATTGAGTGAAATGAAATTCTAGCAGCTACATTGCTATTGACGGCGGCATTGTACGACATATTCGACGTTTTGGGTTGATATTTGTTCAATTGACAGTAATGCATGCCATGGGATTGGTTATTGTTGTTTTTTTTTTTTTTTTTTGGGGGATTTAGCTTTAAGTTACATTTGCAATGGAAACATAAACATTTGCCAATTTACTACTGCTTCTGCTATTGTTCTCCACATACGCCATGGCGCTTCATCTTCTTTGTTTTATGCTTTGTATCTTTTTTCTATATATATTTTTTTTTTTTGTGTGGTGTGTGCAACTTCAAACTAAATTACAAACATAAATCACATGATAAGTGACACTTACGCTGCTTTCACGCTTTCCACTTTGGTTTTTCTTTTTTTTTTGTTTTTTGTTTCAAGGCGTATATTATTTGTTAAGTAAAAACCGCAGAAGTGAACTGAACCGCACGGAATAGAATAGTAGAAAATACGATAAGATACATATCTATCTAAAACTTTATCTATAAAGTATTGTAGTCGACACCCGCTACTGGCAATTGTTGTTGTTGTTGTATTTGTTGCATTTTTACTGCACTGCTTCGCATTTTTTCCCTTTCGTTTTATGCGCTTTACTTTTGATTAAGAGAAAAGCATTAAAGTTTATGCAATCAATTTGTAAAGTAGTAAAGCTTATAGATTTTATGTAGAAAGCGTACTTAATGTAAATGATGTATTAAGCTGCATCAAAAAATAGGTCAAAATATTAAAAAAAAAAAAAAAAAGGGTATTATCAGTTTGTCGGAAAGTTTGTAACGCATTAAAGAAGCCATCGGAGATCAGCTCGACGAGACGTATCGATTTAGCCATGTCCGTCTGTCTGTTGTCATGCGTTTTTTACAGAAAGTTTTAAAAACCTCAATTTTGTTTTTATCTAAGGCAGTCTGTATGTCAGAGTCAAGGTGTCACGCTTATTTTTAGATATAGCCCCCATACAAACTTACCATTTTTCACTGATGATCGTACATGAACTAATCAAAGTTACGTGTGGCGCGTATTTCAGCTTTGGTGCTGCCGAAGTCAACGGTTTTTCTTGTTTTTTATTCAACATTGACTGCTGCTTCTCGATGCAGATGCTATACTTCTTGTTGTATGTATGTATGTGTGTGTGAGTATCTATGTGCATAGCTGTGCATTTTCTTTTGTTAAAATGTATGCAAGTATCTTTGTGTATCTTAAGTTGTCAGAGTATATTGCGTTAACATTTTTTATACAATTTAGCATTATATGCAATGGTGGCGGCAGCAGCAGCAACAACAACAACGAACGACAACAATGGCGACGAGTACGATTCGATACAATGTTGCACATTTTTTTCATCTTTCTTTCTTTCTCTCTTTTTGTTTTTTTTTTGTTTTTTTTTTGTTTTTGTTGCTTACTAAAGTGACAACGAATGAGACGTTAAATTGTTAGGAGTCATCCACATAGTTATACTACATATGTATATCTATGTATGTACTATGCATGTGGGCGTGTTGCACTTGTTTAGCTTGTGGTTACCTTCTTTCTGTCTGTGTGCGTGTGTGTGTGTGTGTGTGTGTTTGTTAGTTTATTGTGTTTACATTGCGTATGAGTGATTTTTATTGCACAACTAATGCCCACAATGCAACATAGATCAAAAATAAATAAAAAGTGAAAGAAACTAAAGTGAATTTGTTTTGTTTTTGTTGTTTTCTTCATTGTGCGGTAATCGTTGACTGTTGCTTATTTTTTTTTTTTTTTTTTTTTTAACACTGACTTCATTTTGGCCTCGACAATGACAATACGAGTTGATGTTACGGATGCTGCTGCTGCTGATAATGATGGATACAATAAAAATGAATGCTGTTGTTGAATTGAGAGAATATGGACTTGCATGTATAATAATGTCAATCAAACAAAAATAATTAAAGCATTTTCATCAGAAAATATTAATATTTCATCATTGCCACAGCACAAAATAGCAACGAGGTAAACCGCCATGATTTCTGCTTAAACTCAATTTCTAATACAAATAAATACAATTACTAACACATCGTCGTATACCTATATCCATGTTAAGATAATCGCTATTAAATGTTGAACAGCTTACTATATATTCGCTGTTATTTAAGCAACTAAATTATGTTGTGGTGCTTCTGGTTTATGACATTCGACTTTTGTTCTTTTCGCGGTCATAGCTCGATATGTCTTGTTATGTTAACTGTTTGAATTGTCATGTGTTGAGTATTAAAGCTTTGGTTTTACAGAAGTGAACTTTTTTTTTCTGGTTTTTATATGATTTATTTTCGTAAAAAATTTCCTTTGTGCATTTATCGCGTTGTGTTTTCTTTTATAGAAAAAAAAATACTGCATACTTAGGGGCGCATTTTAATTTATACCAAAAAAAAAAAAAAAAAAATTATTAAAAAATAATTATTTCAATTATTAATAACATTTTATTTAATAAAATTGTCATTTTATAAGCGCACTTGTAAGTCGAATATTAATTAACGATTTTTCAATTGCTTAATAAAATAAATTGCCATAGATACACAAATGCAAATATGTACAAAATCAGAATTATGTAAATAAATACTACACACATACATAAATATGTATGTTTGTATATATGTATGTAACTAAAATACTTATATAAAAAATATACAAATAAATTGTAAAATATGCATTATTCATATACAATATAAATTATATTTATGTATGTATGTATGTCATTCGATATTGCCTATAAACTAACCGAATCTTCTATGTAATATAGTAAGCATCATTACATAATTGCCAATTAAGATGATACATCATTTTGTTGCTTTAAATAAGCGTGCAATTTTAACAATGAGCAAACATAATGCAGTCTTATGTTGCGGTTTGGAACTAAATTTCCAAAGCTACAATACGTATGTATGCATGTGTGTATATGTATATATGTATGTATGTATGTATATAATAAATAGTTTTGTATGTACATACTCTTATGAATGTATGTATTATAGATATTAGGCGTACATATTTGCTTTGCATAGTTTACATGCGTCATTTTGTTGCTTGTATGCGTGACAGAATGGCAATCAGACAGGATATTTCATATGAACTTTCCGTTGAGCATGCATTTGTGTATCTGTATGTGTAAGTGTATGCGTATACATACATACATATTTACTTTTGCTAGGAAATTGTGTGAAGTTGACGTTGTCAACTGTTGACACTTTATGTGACAAAACAATAACGATTATGCATGTTGCAAGCTTATTTGTTATTGCACCATAACATCTTTGTTGTAGTTGTAGTTGTATGTGAATGTTTCGTTTCCACTTCGCATAAGAAGCCAAACTATATGTATGTATATAGTACATATAGTATATATTGTATATTAAGATGCTTCCATGTCCATTGACATTCTCTTCATGACAGCGTCAAGTGTATTGGTATGTAGCATGAAATTTGTTATACTTAGTTTGTACATACATACTACATGGTATACTACATATATTGTAATATTGAGTAGTTGTAATAGTTGCTTGGTAAGTTTCAGTTCTGCTCTAATGTTGCACATTACCTACTTGGTTAGCATGCATTTGTATTATGTTGCACATTGTTGTTGTTGTTCTTGCTGCTGTCCTAGCACGCAATAACGTAACGTAACGTAATGCAACGTAACGTAAAAACATGACATTTTGAAAATATTTCTTGGTTTAATATTCGACTTAAAAGAAGAAGACAACCATAATAAAATTGCTTGTTTACCGAAAATTATTTTATTCGGAAATTTTATTTGTTTATTTATTTAGTTTATGTTTAGGTATTTATTTAAAATTTTATTGCATTGTAAAAATGTATTGTAAATATTTGTGTAAGCCAAAAATAATTTCATAACTTGTTCGATTTTGCAATTGGCTATTTGCAGCTCATATTTTTGGCTTGAGTCGAAAAGTGTTTTCTGGTAGCTTTCATTTTTCATTTTCAAGTTTTAAATAGCTAAACATTTGAGCTGAAGATTTTTATCTTATACTCACGAATACTGGCGTGTGCTACTACGATGTATGGGCGTTTATTTTTTTATTGGGGTGAGTATGAATGCAGAAAAGCACTAAAAATACATTTATTCTAGCCCTAATATAAAACATACAAACAACCAACGACTTTATTGGTCTATAATTATACTTGCATTGTTGCCATTTAAATAAATCCGGTTTTGGACTCATCGGTTGTATTGATTCAAATTCCATAGCGGACATAGAAATATTTTTACTATTTTATGCGTGTATATATGTCTCGTATAAAATAGATAGATAGATCCCAACCTTACTAAAGACGCACGGAGAGATAATTAAATAACAGCGAAAAATTAAAACAAAAACAAGGAAAGCGTTAACTTCGGTGGAACCGAAGCTTATATACCCGTCACACTTATTTTTAAATTGGTAATGTGTTATCATCAGCGACTTTAATATTTTTTTACAGACAGACATGGCTATATCGACTAGTCTCATCGAGCTGATCAATAATTTATATACTTTATGGGGTCTCCGATGTCTCCTTTAATGCGTTACAAACTTTCCGACAAACTGATTATACCCCTTTACACTTTGTGTGGCGGGTATAAAAAAACAGAAAATAAATTCGTTTCTAAAACTTTGCACCAGACACAAAATTACCAGCACAAAATATTTTTTATAAATTTTATCTTTGATTTTCTAAAAAAAAAATGAAAAAAAAGCTGTCATATCCACGCAAATAATAATGCTAGTTTTTGCCAATTTGTTTGCCAATTAGCATACTTTGTGGCGTTGAAAAATCCGCACTTTACATATAAAGAAAAAAATGAAAAATTGCGATAAGCGGATATGTGTGTACTTATATTACACAAGTACTTATACCCACATGTACGAGAGTAAGTTTAGAAGTATTATAACCAGCCAAAATATTACCCGGTCTTGCTCGAATGTTTTTTTTTCTCTTTTTCAACGAATCCAAATTTTGAATTTTATGTTTCGATTATGTGTGTAGCTCAACACATACATATTCAGCTATAAAAATAGATGAATAGATTGATAGCTTATTCATAGCTGTAAATATTTTAACTATTACTCTTTGAAGGTCTCATGATATTTCGAAACGTTTAATAATTTAAAAGCAGCAATTCCCAATCTCATATGCAGAATTTATTGAAATTTAATGAAAAGCATGCACGCTTTAACACTCACGAACACACACTCACAAATACACGCACAAACAACATTAAGCTGCCACTGGCATAGTTTGTATTTGTAATAGATATTAGCAGTAGTTGTTGTTGTTGTTGTTGTTGTATGTATAGTGTTGGCATTAGTGTATTAGTATTACAACTACAAGCGTACTAGTGTTAGAGCACCCGCATTATGCACAGCAGGCGCCATTTTTATTGCTCATTAGCTTCGCCATTTAACGAGCAGCGTGTTGCCAGCTTTAAGGCAAAACCAAGCAAGCAAGCAAGCAAACAGGCAAGCACAAAGCCAGTAAGCAAGGACAACATCAAACCAATTTACACTCACAAATACACAAACAGACTCGTACGCATAATAATAATAAAAAAAAAAAAAAGATTCTCCATATCTACGAAAAGGCACAGAGAAAAGGGATAAAATTTGTAGAATTGCAAAATAAAATAAAAAAAAAAAAAAAAAGGAAAAAATTATATTGCAGCAAAAAACGTCATCACAGTCGTCAGCGATACGTTTGGGCGTCGCCGACTGCCTAAAAATGCTTTTGCTTGCACCCCGCAAAACCTCGAATTCACTTAAAACGTTGTTCGACGGAAGCGTTTATGTATGATCTAGCTTTGTACGTTGTGCGAACTTAAGTATGTGTGAATGTGTGTATTCGTATTTGTATGTTTTATGCGCTTGGGAATTGGCATCTAGGATATCTTTCTCTCTCTTTTTTTCTTTCTCGCTTTTCATGTGTATTTGTTGCTGTTTTAATCCTTGCGCCAACAGCATCCAATGTTTGCGCTAATCTGTAGTTGACAATTACGTAATTACAGATGTACACACATACATACACACATACACATACGAACATAGTCAGACAACAGAGACATTAATAAGTATTACAATAGCATCAGAAATGCGGGTTCATGGCTACAACAAAATACAATACAAATACAAATATTCCATTTAGCAAACATTTTTAGAGTTTAGCTTTTAATTTAACAATTTAATAAAGTAACTGCTGCATACATTTCGGCTGTATAACCCTGAAAAAGTTGACATTATTAGCATCGTACGCCATTAAGCTTTTAGATAAAATATCTGTCATACGAAAAGTAGCTGCTGCATTGATGCGAGCATCGGTATGGCTGCGATAATTGTGCTCATTGCTCGAATTTAAATTACGACCAACACCCCATGCCAAAGTAGATTCCCAGCTAGGCGTCAAAAAGGAATCTTTCTTTTAATTATTTCAGTTCTGTGTGCCTGGACCTTCTTCTGAGATGAAAACTGTAAAAAATCGACTTTTTTTATTGGAGTTTTTTTTTTTTTTAGAGAGTTCAGTTTTCATAAGCATAAATTGAGCTTGGAACTGCTGCTTCCTCAGCACATTCTCGAGACTTGTTTAATGTTTTCAAAATTAAAAAAAAAATGGAGCCCCTGGACTAATGAAATTTATCTAATGAAGGATAACGATTTAGTTACTTATCATATTTAATAGAGCACCCAAGTTATAACTACGGATCTTTTTCTTTTTTTTTTTTTTTTTGGGAATTAGAATTAAAGAATTTTCTTTAAAGGGGAAAAGTGTTTGTCAGCGAATAATTCGCATAATCTGTGGAATAGAAATAAATGTTATATATGCTTAAATAATAAATAAATATATCCATCAAATTACTGCAAATCATTTGATTTGTGTTTTACGAAAAAGCCGAAATTCAAAGTCATTGCATAACATTTAGAAAGTCACAAGTTGTCTTACTCAATAAAAAAGTCAAAATGTGGTAATGTGTAACATTTTATTTATTAAATATTAAATTCCGCATAGCTCTATAAAATTAAAAGTTGAAACCTTGTATGAACTACGTCGCACTGTTAAACGGACAGACGGACATAGCCAAATCGACTCATTTTTAAAGCAGGAAAGTTGATGATTAGTTTTTTTTTTTTTTTTTATTACTTTCATTTCTACAAAATTGAATAAAAAAATAATAATAACAACTTACCACATCGATGATCTGCATGAGCGTCAGTCCAAAACTGAGCTGCAATGGATCGGATTCATTGACCACAGGACGTTCAAGGCTGTTATAATTATCGAGTAGCGCATGCAGCAAACGCTTTGTGTGGTCCAGCAATGCAAACTGCAAAGCAAAGAAGAAGAAAAAGGAATTAAAAAAAAAAAAAACAAAAAATATGAATAGAAAAAATAATTAAGTTGTTAAAAGGAGCGAAAAATTTAATTGATAAAATGCTTGCGTAATATTATCAGACGACGACGAAGAAGAAGAAAAAAAAAAAAAAGCCTGCCAGAGAACTGCTGTTGCTGTTCAGACGTTATTAAATGCATTTTATCATTTATTTATCGAAAACATTTGTACTGTATTTCGCAAAATATTGTTACACTATTTACTTCACTGCTGTTTTACAATGGAATCATTGCAGTCAGGATAACTACCGAACATACTACTTACTACGCTCGAGCGTAAACGGAGAGAAGTAACAGCTACAATACAATGCTCGCATATGAGAACAAGTACAACAACAACAACAATAAATGAGAATGCAATTCAATTTCCTGCACATTGAACACAATAACCTCGATGACTCGCTGACTCGCTGACTCGATATACTCGAATGCAACACTACACAACACGCTGCCATCTTCTAGCAATGCTTTCTTTGTTTGTGATATACTTTTTTTTTTTTTTTTTTGTGCGCTCCTTTCCCGAAGCTTTTTACACATGCGAAACTTTTTTTGACATTTTTTTTTATTGATAATTTTATATAATTTTTTTTTTTTTCGGTACACATTCTTTTGGAACTTGGTTGACAACATTATCAGTACGCGAATGCTACGTATGAGTTTGTCCTTCTGCTTGTCGTTGCCGTCGTCCATTTTGTTATTGTTATTGTTGTTGTTGTTGTTGTTATTGTTATACTCAAAATGTTATCGTTCTTGTGTTACTTCCTTCGGAAAATTCAAGTCACAAGCGTTCAACTTCAATAAGCAGAAAAGTTTATCGCGCGCATTATTGTATGTATTTTCCAATTAAATTTGTTCGACCAATAAGTGGCTTTGGCTTTGGCTTTACGTTGCACGCCATCAACATGAACATCGCCATCGCCGCCATTGACATCGACATCGAGGGCAACGAGGCCAAAATAAATAGCAACAGTAGCAGCAACAGACAGCATACGACAGACGACTTTATATACTGTACTACACATATCTACTATATAAGCAGTGCTATATAGTATGTTGCTCTGTATCTGCAACGATGTTGGCTTTAGTATGAGCAACTTAAGCATTATACTGTCTGTCTAGACGGTCTGTCCTGTCTGTCTGTCTGTCGACTGTCTGTCTGTTGAAGCGCATGGCTACTGACAGTGTGTGTCTCTTCATAATAATATCCATAACAGCAGACTCAACACTAACCTGCTGCTGCTGCTACTGCTGCTACTGTTGCTACTGTTGCTGCTATTGTGTATTGTTCTTCTTTTCGTTTCATATCTCGTTTTTTTACGCTTTAGTGGATTATATTCGTTGACATTCTACCTTAATCTGTGACTTTTAAATGCGTACCATTTGCGGTGCAGCAAAGTTATTTGGTCAGTTGGTCAAAAGAAATTATATACATAGTATATACGAGTATACGATATATTGTAGTTTTAATCAATTTTAAGTTAAATACTTTAGTCACATAAAACGTTATATAAAATGTAATCAGTTTTATAATATTTCATAATCTAGCTAAAGTTAGTTAGATTTAATTTTAAAGCAGAAAGTAAAATGGTAAACTTAAATCAAGTCAAAAATTCTTGATTTAAGTACGAAGTTCTTTTATAAAGCACGTTTGTACTGAATGTTACGCAAACTAAGTGAAAAAGCTTTACGTTGTGTCTGAGCTGAGGCCACAAGGTAAGCAAGAGTTCAGAATATGTGTGGAGACTCTAAGAAAGCCACCAAACTGATAGGATAGGCCCTGTGAAACTGTAGAATAAAGGGCACTGCGACTCCATTGGAGTCTATTGTACCTAAGCTCGAAGTAAAAATTGTTAGGTTAATAGATCGAGAATCCTCTTCGCTTCTCTGTAATAAGCTGGAGAGTATACTTAGTCGAGCTGACTCTGATTTGGTCGCAAATTAGAAAGAGATAGTGGCGGAATACTTCATGTGATATAATTGCATCATGATTTCTTGGTAACATAAATTACAAGACGTAACTAGAGTTGGCAGAAATAACGAAATATCGATAACGTATCGATACTTTTTTTCAAATATTTTCCCTTTAATATTTTTTTTTTTTTTTTTAATGCAAAAACAAATATGAACATTTCAATACATTTTATGATATGGTGACAACGTTTGTGCTAAAGGTGTTCTAATGTTTTCTGATTGCTGTGTTTATTTTTTTACGGAATCGATACTATTGGCTTTTTTAAGTGATTTGAACAATATCGATATATATTTTGAAAAGTTCTTACCCCTTAAAATGTTTCTAATTGGAAGATGATTCTCATTGGATTGGAGTACATTAAGCACTAAGGCAGTTTAAAATAGTTTTTAAAAAGTTTTTAAATTTTGTTGTCTTAGTCAACAACGAGCGATATAGACTTGAATTAATTATTATCTTTAAGTGCGGTATACAAAAAGTTAAAAAGGGAAAAAAAATAATAATAATAAATGTAATTTTTTATCTCTTGAATTGATATTTTTATTTTTTCTCTTAAGCGTTTCTACCGCAACCTGACAACTGTGTTTTTCCATTTCTTCTCGAATATTTTTTTTTTTAATAATTTATGCAGTCAGAGTGCAATTTCTCTAATATTTTGAATAAAGTTTTCTATCAAAATGCAGCAAATTTATTTTGTACAAAGTTAAACAAAACCAAAAAGTGATTGTGGTGCAATTGACGAATACAAAAAAAAAAAAAAATGAAAAGAATTGAAAAAAAACTAGAAACTAGAAAGCTCAAGGACTTTCATTAAAACCAACGACAAAGGCCACAAACTAAGCGTCAAAGATTTACGCAATTAAATATAAATGAAAATGAAAGAGATGGATGAATGAACGATGTTGCTAAATACGATAGATACAAGCAACGGAAGTGGAGTGTAAGAATAAGAGTGGGAGTGGGAGTGGGGTTGGGAGTGGGAGTGGTGTAGAGTGGAATAGGTGTAAAGTGGGTCGTTGGTCGTTTGTACAGTGGCTCGAGTGTTGCAAAAAGGTAAACATTTGCAGACTTTTAATGAGTGCTAATTATTCCGGCCTTGAGCAGAGCTTCAAGTTTGAATTTGTTTTTGTTGCTGTACAGTTTTATGCGGAATGAGGCGTTGTTGTTTGAAGTTGATGAAGAAGAAGAAATGGCAGGCAGGCAGCCAGGCAGGCAGGCAGGCGACGTAAGGCATGAGACATGAGGCATAAAACATGTGGCATATTAAATCGCATCAAAATTCAAAGCATGCCAGTGCGGTGCACGGTTTTTTGCCGTTGTTGCTGTTGCTGCTGTTGATGATGATGAAGCCTCGAACTGAAACTAGAACGCGCAATCTACCGCATTGCGCTGTAGCAAGCGTGTAAAACTTAAATGAAAGGCGATTTTTTTTTTTTTTTATTTCTTTTTTCGTTCATTTTTTTTTGATAGTTGGTCTAGGTTGGCAGTTTTGGTTAAAAGGAACGCCATATAACAGCTGGTGCCAACGCCAGCGCCAACGTAAGTAAGTGCAAATGGTTTGTTAAACATGGCAGCGCGAAAAGTCATTAGTTGCGCATAGAACAATGGAGTTGAACAATAGGCATGCACGTACGTACATACTCGTACATAGACAAGTGTGTGTATGTGTGTATATGTATGTTCTCGGAGTATGTGTAGTGGCGCATGAGGCTGTCATTAACATTCTTAAACATAATTATCATCTCTATCAACATCGAAAGTTATATTGTAAAAATAAAAGACAGCAGCATTATAACTTTATATTATATACTATAACTAGTATATTTATGTATTTATATATATGTGTGTGTGTGTAATTGTTATGTAATGTTCCTCTTAACGAATGCCATTACGAATGCCAATGTAAGAAAATGATAGGCGCAGCAGCTGTTTCGTGTAAATGCCACTTAATTATGACAGAACGCTAGACAGCTGCAATTGTGGCTGTACTAAAAATGATGAACGATGAACTGGAATTTTATTGAAGCTCAACTCTATAAGTACATAATTTGGCACTATTTTGACACTGGTTCTTATATATGCCCTAAACTAACTTATTTTGTCAAATTTGATAGAATCGATGCTCAGATATAGCACGCGGCACGTAGTTAACTTTTGACAAAGAGAATGGGTTGGGATCAATGGTTCGATACAACCCAAATGTTGGCGCATGTATGTATAAGAAGCAAATAAATATTTCAAATTTGAAGCTAGTTTTAGCGGGACTGAAGAAGTTGACATTAAAAGTGTGGTTTTTTGCAATATAATAGTAAAAATGTTTCTATGTTCGCTATGGACTATAAACATCACAAAATGAAATAAAAATATTTTTAAATAATCAAAAATAATCTCTTTTGTATAATATTTTGCATTTGTTTTTCATATCACTCAATCAAACGCTGGCGATTTGAAATCGGAAATATCTGGCGATTTGCGATTTAAAAAGTAAATCGCAAGATTTTTGAGTTGGCTGATAAAATCCAAGGCTACACCAATTCAAAGGACTACATTTAAATCTAAACTTAAATCTAATGTTTAATTGTTTTTCTTACTGCTCAAGTTGAATGAGACAAAATAAAGCTAAAGTGAATGACTACTTTAATTACTTTTTGCATTAATTACGTCAAATGACTTTTCTAACACTTTGCAAGGCACGCATTCCACTTAAGCAAAACTTGATTTTAAGGTTTTTTTGTTTTTTGTTTAATGCGACACAGCTTGCCCCACTCAGTGCCACAGTTTGCCTACGTATAATATTTTTAAGTAAGTACGCCTTACTTTTTCTTTCTAAAAAAAAGTTTTTTTTTGTTTTTTTAAGCATTTTTATCGACTAATTACTGCGTGCGCAAAACCAAACCAATTGGTACTTTGCAGCAGCAGCAAACTTTAGCCGCATTAAAATTTTCACAGCACAAAATTATACGAAATCATCTGAGGCGGGTATTGCAATAAATGAACCCCGAGAATCAAGTGAATTAGTGTAAGCGACTGAGTAAGAAGAAAGAAGAGAAGAGAGAGAGAGAGCGAAAGAAAGAAAACTTCAGCAAGTGAATTTCAATAAAATTTAATGCCTCCGCTGAGAATTACATAACAATACAAATTTGTGTGCGTGTGCGTGTGTGTGTGCCAAAAAATTTAAGTGCTGTCCTCGTAGCACCAGAAATGAGATAAAATAAACCTTAAACTTAAGTAAACTTAACCAAAATAGCAAATAGTAAAGAAGCCAACATAGTTTTTAGTTGACACCGCCGCCGTCAGGTCAAATTTAATCGAAATTTTGCTATTAAGTGGCAAGTTAGTTGCGCAGAGCATCAACAAAAAAAAACAAAGACAAGAATGCTTACAAGGACAAAGAAGAATGCCTTTTTGAATATTATTAAATGTGAAACGCAAGTTTAATCTTCAATAAAAGAGCAAAGGGCAATTTCTTTCGTTTATGCGATTATATCAGCGAATTGAACACAAACGAGAACCAAGTTAAAATCAAAACCAAACCCAAACCGAAAACCAAACCGAAAACCAAAACCAAATTAAATCGCAACGCTGCGCATTTAAGGTTTCTGACCAGAATGGCAGAACGGGCGTGACGAGACAATGTAAACCGCAACACGATCATAAATTACCGACACAACCGACACACAAACACACACACACATACATACTCAGGCAAACATTTTTTTTTTTTTTTACTTTGTTTTTATAATCAACCCAGAGCTCCAATCACTTTGCAAAACATTAGCCGCGAAGTATTTACAATGTTATAAAAAGAAGCGTAAAAAAATATATAAGAAAAAGCGGAGAGTAAAGCGTAATTTCGTTTAAACCAAAGTTTAAATGCTTTTTTTTTTTTAGAAAAATTTGAAAATCGTAGAAGTAAAATAAAACTTAAAGAAGAAATCAAGCTGAAAGGATTTTAGTTTTAAAACTAAGTCGCGCTGAGTTACATTTAAGCTTTTTAAGAATTTATTTTTTACTCAAATGCGTTACATATCGATTAACAATTTAATTATACTCATTTTGAACAAAATTTGTAGCGAGTATAACGAAAAAAATTGTTGTGAAAAAAAAAAATTATACGAATGCTGTTGTTGTTGTTTTTGTCGTTGTCGCTCGTCGTTCTTGTTTAGTGTGTTCTGTTTTGATATGGAAACGCGAGCGACCAGCTTCAAATGGATTTCATTTTAGATTCTCATCTTAATTGCATTTTAAGCTTTCGGTTGAGGGGGGCAACTACATACAAAGTAAGCATTTATTTTTAAGGCGTGTCATATGCTAATTTTCTTAAATTGCGCTACAATTTTTGTCGAAAGTTAATGGAAAGAAAAAAAAATAATAAAAAAAGCAGAGAAATACGTACTTGGAAAATACTTTAAAAAAAAAAAACAAGCTGCCACTCCCACCGCCCATTTTTTAAATGGATTAAACGTTTCTCGATGTAGTAAAATGTACAACCAAGTTCATTTCATTTATTTCATTTATTTGCAAACATAAGATGCATTTTTTGAATCGCTTTTACGGGACCATTTATTCCATTTTTCAACTTTCCTGGTGCTACTTACAGGTATACTGAATTTTATTTCTCTTTAATAGTTGCAAATTAGCAATGAATTTCAGTATCGATTCTATGGAGGCCACGCACATAGTTGGGACTCACTATCCTCAGTCGGTAAAATTTCATTAAATCGGTTGGGTTAGTTTTCTTATAAACGATTCTATGTTAGTCATGCCCACCAACCCACTTTGGGTTTTAAAAATATTAGAAGACAGATATGTAGTTGCTCTTCGGGGAAATTTAGAGTGCCTATAATACAAGCAAAGACGTTTTTATGGAAAAAACACAACTTTTTGGGGTAGATTTGTATGGAGGGGTAGCCCTTCAAATGGGGCTAGAGAAGAAACGTACGCCAGTGCATACTTGACGACTTAGGAGAGTCTTAGTTTCAAGGTCCTTCTGTCTGTTACATATATTCGCACAAACTTAATAAACGCTTTAACCCTTTGGGTACAGAGTATAAAAATTAAAACCTCAAGCTTCTCTTAGGACCAAAACGTAAAAGCATTCTTTAGAAATTAAAAGAAAAGAGAACAGTTAAAATTTATGAAATTACTTAAAATTAATTAATCATATGCAGCGTAGAAAAACACAAAAGATTTGTTTTTTTTTTTCATTTTTTCCATTTTGAAAACTTCTCAAAAACTTAGAATATGAAGTGCAAATACAAGTGGAACAAAAACTATGAAGTAACTTCATGTCCTTCACATGTGTGTGTGTGTGTTTGTGTGTGTATGAGTGCTCGTAAATAAAATTTAAATTCATTTGCCATTCACGTGTACACAGAAAAAGTTTTGTACTATAAACGCATTACTCATACGCCACGTGCAACGAAAATGGCGCAACGACGAAGACGATGACGGCGATTGCAAATGGAAAAGTAAAAAAGTGAATGCGCATAACTTTTGTTCTTGTTTTTTTTTTTTTAGTTATTATTTATTCTTTTTTTTTGCTTTTTATCGCATTTTCGTTTTGTATATTTTTTCTTTGCAATTCTTTTCATTGTGTTTTTTTTTTTTGCCTCAGGTTGTGTTCTTTTTCTGTTTTTGTTGTTGTTCTTTTTTTCACGCATTTTACGTGCAAAAATGTTTCAAAAATTTAATCAAACTTTTTTTTATTATACGTTTTTATATGTTTTTCCTTCTTTTGTTCATTGCAAACGCACACACATACGCACATGAAAACTTAAAAAGAGCCAAAAGTAAAAATGGGAAAAAACATGTTTTTTTTGATAAAAAATGAGCAAGAAAAGTAAAAAAAAAAATTTAAATAAAATTAAATGCGTAAAGAAGTTGGTAAACCGCTTGTCACAGGTGTAAAGCGTTAAGCGAACGAGGAGAGAGAGAGAGAGAGAGAGAGTTGTAGCAATCTAAGTGGAACAGCGTAATGCGACGCGATGCTACGCGAAGGTAGCGGACTTCCGTCATTTCCGTTTCCCGTTTCACAAGCATAGCATCCGCTAAGCATTTCAACCTCATCCGATGCTGCTGATGCTGTTACTGCTCGACCGTTACGTTTAAGTCAACTTTAAGTTATGTATTTGCCTATGTCCTGTCCTGTTCTGCGCTCTGCCCTAATTTAATTTCATTTCAGTTTATTTAAAAATGCCGCTGTACTTTCTTCATTAGAACGGGTGCGATATAAATGACGAAGAAAACATTACAAAAAAAAAAAAAAAACAAGAAAAATTATTATGTAAAATTGTAAAAAGGTTCAGCTGCAAAAACAACAACTACAACAACAACAAGAACAGCAACTATAATAAACATGGCGTCTAACAACTTCCGCTAGCAAAGTGCCATGCCATGCCACGCCACATCTTACATCTCAAGAGCAGCAGCGCATAAATTGAAGTAGGCAGCACTCTGCTAGGCAGCCATAGTAGGCGTTCTGTTTTAGGCAGCTACTAGAATCTTAAGATATTTTTTTTTTTTTTTTTTTTTTGGGTAGGTATGGCAGCAATGCTAACTGACGGCAAAATTAATGGTAACGAGCAAAGTTAAAATGGTTAAATTGTTGCTCACAGGTTCAACTGAACTCAACTCGACTCAACTCAAGTCAATTCAACTTAAGTCTTGTCTTTTGGCTGAGCATAAACGGAAGCAGGCAATATGAACGCAGCACCTTGCTGTTCTGCTTGGCGCTGCTTCTTATTTTTTACACCTGCAGCAATTGTTATCAGAAAAGTTGTTGTCATCGTTGGCGTTGGTGTTTTTTTTTTTTTAGCTTTTGGGCAAGCCGCTTCCAACAATTTTTGAATGTGACATCTTCTGCGTCTTCGTCAAAGTCTACAGCACCAAAACTTTTTTTTATTTTATTTTTTTATTTAAGCGTTGAATAAAGTTTGTTGTTCTTATCTCGCATTCGACAACAATTTTATTTTGTCACGTTCAATTTCATTTCAAAATTTTTCATAGCAATAACACACACACACACACACACGTACATGCTTAGTCTTTAAAATAAAAGCAACAATACATATCTTAGAGCTATTGTACCTTTTGTATATAAAATTTTGCTACAATAATTGCCTGCACGCAGTCGGATAAATGTTGCCATTTAAACAAAAAAAAAAAAAATTTAAAACTAACACAATTTCAAAGCATCAAAGTCAAACGCGCTTAGACAAGTAAGTAACTCGTCCTCTTCTTCTTCTTCTTCTTCTTTTATACTTATTGTTTCACTCGAACAGTGCTGTAAACGCCTGTCTGTCTGTCTGTCTGAGCAGCAGCAACTGCCTCACATTTCGCATTCTATGTTCCCCAGAGTGCTTTTACTCAGTGTCTAGTAACTTAACCCGTAAGATATAACGAAACACTGACATGGCGTAGAGTTCTTTTTTTTTTTTTTTTTTTTTTTTTTTTGCTCAATTCAGTTAAGCTCAAGTCAACTTAATTTTTTATTAAAGTCCTGTCATGCGCTTGTTGGCAGCGTTGGCATGACGCCGTTCTCAGTTTTGTGTGTTGAAATTGCAAGCATGAAGCGCTATGAAGAATTTTAGCATTTCAACTTTTTTTTTTTTTTTTTTTTTTTTTTTTTTTGGTTGCGTTGCGGTGCACACAAAAATTATTCAAGAAAATATGAAATAAAAGTTAATCAGCAAATTAATATTTTTTTTTTTTTTTATTGAAAACTATCAATTTGTAATTTAATCAGCACATTAGGGCTGGTCCAAGCGCGCTGAGCTGGCGCAAGAAAGGCTTTCTGTGTATTTTGTACGGACTGACAGCGAATTATCAACATTTACAATGAGCTGCTAAGTTCGTATAACAACTTTATGCTTATTTCTATTAAATAAACAACATCTGCCAATATACATAATCTTGTAGCTACTTTAAAGTTATATGCAATTTAAGTGAAATTATAGTATTGAGTGTGAGGCGCAACTTAAGCAAAATATGTTTATAAAGTGCAAATTTTCATATTAATTTAATAGGCAATGTAAAATGTAGAAATGCCTTTTATATGCTTATTTGCATTTATTGTGTACTTGTTTAGTTTGGTTTGCTTGGTTTGGTTTCATTGCATTGCATAGTTTAGTTCAGTTATTCTTGCGCAATGAACTCGCTTATTATGCATAATGTTATAGCTTTCGAGAATGCTTCGAGTTAAGCTAGCAATTTGAGAACATAAAGTACTAAATAAATAAGCAGCAGCAACAAACGAGTGAAATAAAGCATGCAACATAAGCTAGATAAACTTCATGAAGAAGTTGGAAACAAAGAAACAAAAAAAAAAAAAAAAATATATTATACAAAATATCGAAAAGAAAGAAACTCAAGAAAATGTAAAGTTGTAGCAGACAATGGCAAATGCATGCAGAAGTGGCTTAGATATAGACAGAAACTTCAGCTTAAGAGTTGATTTTGCATTATATAGCATTCAACTATTTCTATTTCGTTGTTTCTTGTTTGTTTTGTAATTTAATACAAGTGCGCCTACAAGTAGGCAATATATTTTTAAATTCAATTGAAACGCTTATTTTATATAATCATCATATTTTACTACTCAAATTAGTAACTCATCTTTTAATATTTAAAAAAAAAAAAACATTAAGCTACTTTTTTTTTGTTTTGTAACTGTGTGTGTATGCACAACTTTTAAAGTGTTTTTGTCGCTGTCAAAAAGATGGGCAAACAGTGAGCAGAAACTTTAGCTTAAGCTTTGATTTTGTAACTATTTCAATTTCATCTCATTTTTCTTATAATTTAATAATTTTATTTAAGTGCGCCTACAAGTAGGCAACATTTTAAAACATTTTCACAGTTTACTACTTAAATTTATAAAAAAAAAAAAACCTTTACGCTACCTTTTTTTTGCTGTGTGTATGTGTGTGTGTACAACTTTAAAAGTTTTTTTCATTTTTTGTCTGTCGCTGTCAAACAGGAAGGCATAAAATTTATGATAATTTTGTCACATCAAGTTTTTCACATCATTTCCGCATTCACTTTCAATCAGTATTGTGTATGCGTCTGTGTGTATGTGTTTGTATCGCTCTGTATGTGTGTGTATAAAATAATTTTGTAAAATTGTTATGCTTGTCAACACTAATGAGCATACCATGCTGCTGCTGCTGCTGCTACGTCTACTGCACTTGTTACAATTTTTTGGCCATGAATTGCATGTAATTTCGCCATTTTTCTTTTCATATGCTTAACTTTTTGTTTTTCTATTATTTTTTTTTTTCTTTTGTTGCATTTTTTTTTATGTCGTCAAAATTTTGTTTAGTTTACTGCTTCTTATATTTCAAGTACTCGTCTGAATTATTATCCTTGTCTGTACACTCGACAATCGCGCAGCAGCTGCAATTAAGCTGACATTAAATGGTTAATGACTGAGTTTTAGCGTAGTAGTACTTCGCTTACCATTCTTATTGTCATTTTTAGTTTTGTTTTAATTGTTTTACAATTTTTTTTTTTATTTTAATTTTTCGTATTCTTAAAATTTGTAGTTCACAAACAAAGCAGCAGCAGCACACATTTGGCTAATATTATGTTTTTTTTTTTTTTTTTAAAGGTTTTTATTGTTGGTACTGTTCTTTTCATGGCGAATATGCGAATTGTTTGGAAGGTAAAACATTAACTTTGGTGGAACCGAAGCTTTAATACGCCTCACACAAGACTTAGACAGACGGACATGGCTAAATCGATTCGTCGCGTCGAGCTGATCAATAATATATATACTTAATGGGATCTCCGATGCCTGCTTCAATGCGTTATAAAACTTTCCGACAAACTGATAATGCCCTTCACATTATGTGTGTAAAAAATACTGTTGGAATAGATTAAAAGCGTTCATTAAATTTGTTAGCCGGAGTAGCAGTGGTTATATTTATGACATACTATATATTCATGATCAGCAGCGAAAATCAAATCGAATACATGTAGCTGTATACTAAAGACAACTTAATCTGGTAAAATCATTTTTTCAAATTCCACAAAAAAAAAATAAAAATAATAAAGCTTAAATTGTGTCACACTTTTGTGAAAGCTTAAACTATTCTTAATAGAATATAATTTGAAGCATATTAAAACTTTGTATTTTTTTTGAATTTTTTTTATGAATTTTTTAAGTAGTTTTTTTTTTTCTTTTGAAGCAGTTAAATTCTTGTCATTTCATGCTGACGCTAATCGCTGACATCGTTGATGACGGAAATGTCGAAGCTCACAGCTGCTGCATTTCAAAAAATATATTTATTTTTTATATCTCTTCTATTTCTTCTTTCTATCGTTCTTTCTTTCTTTCTTTCTTTGGGCAATGAAATAGCTAAAGTTGACTTTTGTTAAACTTGAATAAAACTAAAAACGACAGTAACAGCAACGACAACAACAACAACAATAACCATAAGAAAAATGATAACATCGCTGCTGCTGCCACTTCATATATAATTCCACTTAAGCAACAACAACAACAACAACAAAAAAATTATAAACTTTATTTTAAAGTAGCTACAACAAAAACAAAATGAAATAATAAAAAAAAAAAAAAAAAAAAACAGTAGCTCAATCGCATTGTAGCGTGTTGCAGTTCTGTTTGAATAGAAACGAAGCAGCAAGGATAAGAATAGAGCCAATGCCTTCAGAAGTTAAACATACAAAAGCTGCAGCAACAAAAAAAAATAAATAAAAGAATGGTATAAAATGAAAATGAATAGAATGTAGCAGCAAGCGTAAATGTTGAATACAAGTTCATTGTTGTATGCCACTGCCAGTGCCACTGCCAGCGCCAGTGCCAGGGCGATGGCGAATAATGTCGGAACTGGCTAAGATCGTGTCTAAATTGAGGCAATGAACCTAATATACTTAAGCACTTGATGACTCTTAAAACGTTAAGTAAGTATGTTGTATGCGCGATAACTAATTGTGTAATTTCTTAATAATTTTTCATGGGTGTATTAAAAAGTTTTCAATTTACAAAAAAAAAAAAAAATGAAAAAACGCTTTAAACCTTGTTAATAAACTGAATGTCTCATATTTTATATACAATTTAGTTACATATTTGGTGTAACTTTTTTTAGTTCAAAAATCCATAATATTTTTCGCTTATCTAAATCACTTTAAGCATTGCAAGTAGCTCAAAGAAGCAGTAGCAGCAGTAGAAGATATAATGCTGAAGCGCATGTCGGCGGCGATGTCATTGTCATGAGATGATGAAGAAGATGAAGAAGATGATGATGTTGACTTCTTTTACTTTAGCTGGCAGCTATAATAAATTTTCGTTACTCTTTCAGTCGTTTGTTCGTTTGCTTAAATAAATGTAAGTTTTTCTTCTTCTTCTTCTGCTGCTGCTTTCTTTTTTTTTCTTTTTTTTTCTTTCATTCTTATTGTAAGTTGAAGTTGAATTTTATTTCTTGTTCAACGCTCTGTCGCGAAAATAGTTTTCATACTCTGCTTACACACTGTCCGTCCGTCTATCTATATATATATATATATGTATGTCTACGTATATATTCTGATGCATTTTTCTTGGCTGGTAATGCTTCTTTAGTATTTTTAAGATTTTTGGCTCAGTCACATTTTTAGTTTTCGGTTTGGTTAAATGCGCGCATTTATTTTCATTTCCGTTTCCGTTCTGTGAAAATCATCTCAACTCATTTTTATCTCATTCTCTCTCTCTCTCTCTCTCACTCACCCAATCTTTTATGCTTTATATGATTTTTGGTATTTTGGATTTATTTTTCTTTTTGCAAGGATTTAACGACAAAAATGTTTTTTAATATTTTCGTTGATTATTTGTATGTGTCGCAATGTATCCTTTTTTGAGGCTGCGCTAAGCGTCATAGCACTTCATCAACTTTATACTACATGCAGTTTAAGTTATAAAATACTGATCATTTATAACGCATACTCCTAGTTGTATGCAACAGTATTTTCAAGTTCTCTACATTTTAGTTTGATTTTTCTTTAAACTTTGAATATTTCTGCTCCCATTCATATGTGTATGCCTTTTCTATTGTAACTGAACTTTACACAATTTACACAAAGTCATTCAGTTTTGTTGGTTTTTCTTCTTCGTCTTCTTCTTCTTGTTTATGCATATAATTCATGTTCATGAAGTAGGTTTTCTTGTTACATTTTTGTATGTTGTTTTTGCTGTTTTCTTACACTTTGTTAAAATGTCGCATTGTTTCCTTTTACTCCATTTCATATGCTTAATGACGAAAAAAACAAGGAAAAAATCCCAAAAAAAAGCAAAAATATTACAAAAGGATTTGCAACAACAACAACGAAGCATTAAACCATTTTTAGCCTGGAAGTTGTTACAATGACAGTTGGCAGGACATTGTTTGTGCACTTTTCCTACAATTTTATGGTTCTTGTTCTTGTTAAGTTTTTTTTTTTTACTTTCTTTTTTGTTGTTGTTCCCATTTGTATACTTTGAATTTTTCTTAGTCTAATTGTGCAATTTGTGGCATGTTATTATGCTTTGACTAAGGTGTAAAAGCAAATAAAAAAGAAAAGTTTTCAAAATAATCAAAACCTTAAATAATAATTGCAATAGTGAGTATTTCGACTACAAGTTTCTATTCTATCTTTATATTTAAAAAGTAAAAATGTTTCAATGTCCGCTATGCACGTTGAAACCATCTAACCGATGTGTTACTAACCAAAAATCAAAAGCAACAAAAAAGTAAATTGAAATACCAAATCGCAAATCGTCAAAATCGGTTTTCATTCCTAAAGTTGATTTTCCAATACAATGCGGATTGATAGTAAGATACGATTTAACTTAATTTACATAAAGATTGGGTACAGGGTATCTTGCAGTCGAGCATACTCAACTTCAGCGTTCTTTCTTGTTTAATATGTTTTTATTATATTAACCCAACATATTGTGGTCTCGCTGGTATTTTTTAGTATGTTCTCATATTTTGATTGCACTTCAATAAAAAGTGATGATATTAAACTTTTTTTTTTTTCTTCTTACATATAAGCTGTACCACGTAACAGCATAAACCGGGGATCTGCCTATATTTTATTGCTCTTTCTGATACTTTGGAAGAGGCATCTTCATGTATATTTGCAAGAAGAATTTCAGAGATATTTTTTATATTAAAAAAAAAATAAATAAATAACGTTTTGCAGTATTCAAATCTTATGCAGCCTCTCTCTTAGACTTTCTTGTCAATCTACTCCACAATGCTGTTGCCACAAAGCACTATGATAATTCCATAGAAGACCTTATATCTAATCTATAAAAAAAAAGAGTATCATTTTAAAGTTCTACGCTATTAAAGCTGTTCATACATGTGCGCATATTTATATATTTAAAACTTATGCAGTCTACTAATTGCTCGTATATACGTATGTATGTATAAGTAAATAAAATAAAGCGATTTTAATTTTTAATTTAATTTAAGTTCATTTTATCCATAAACAAGTTCAAAAATGCTTTTAATTTTTTCCAACATGAATGCATATTTTTTTTGCTTTAATATTAAAAGCGGTTTATAGCTACACGCGCTAATGACAACATCAGTATATGCATCTGTATATGTGAGTCTCTCTCTCTCTCTCTATCTGTCTGTCTGTCTGTTTGTCCGTATGTGTGTGCAAAAAATGTTAAAGGTAGATTTTCGAAATTCCAATATTAATTTACATATTTTGCACTTCATTGACGCGAATATGGCGCGATTATTGCATACGAAGCAGCAAATAAACAAACAAACAAACAAACTTACTAACCTGCAAATGCAGAAACAAATGCAAATACAAATGCACATAGATACACATACATAAAAAGGTATTTACACATTGCCTCAGAGTGACATATGCAGTAACAAATTTTGCAAATGGCGTTGGTGCTGGCGCTGGCGCTGTTGATAAGTAGATTGAAAGCTGTTAAGTAGTAATGCAGCAAAAATGGTTAAGGTGGCAAATTCAAATGACATATTTGCTTTAAACTCTTTCTTTCTTTCTACTTTTTATATACGAATGCGTTCATTTACTCGCTTCCTTGTTCATTTTCATTTGTATATTTTGCAAAATCGCAGAGTATGCTCGCACACGCCTGAGCACACACATACACATACATCGTGCATAATTTCCTTGAACAACATTTAAGTTCAACTAATTGATACCCTGGCACTGCATGCATATGTAGAGGCTAATAAGAGTTTAACAAAAAAACTGAAAAAAAGTTGAAAAGCTTCTTTGGAAAACGTGAGCAAAGCCGAGGGTGCATGCTTCTACTGAATATGTTAATTCAAAATTTAAATTATTTTATCGATAACAATGTCATTATTAAGTTGATCGATAGCATACAGTTGACCGATTTTTCTTTGAATGAGTTTTTTTAGACCCGATAACATTTATCGATAGCAAAGTTTGAACAATCGCCACAGAAATGGTTGCTGACCTGAATTTTCAAAAACCCTCCCATAAAAAGTTTACCTTAAAAAAAAGTCAGTCACGCGGAAGAACCATTTTCTTGGCCAAATTTTTAAGACAATTTTTTTCTTTTTTTCTCGAAGCATTTTTGTACAAAATAATCGAACTTTTGTGAGCCTCGTTTTCTCAACTAATTCTTATTATGTTGCTAGTATACAATATATGCATCATATGTGTATATTATCTTCCTAACTTATTTGCACAACTTTAATTATGTTTCGTTGCACTTTGGTTTTGGTTACACACATACATGTACCTACACATACACTCACACACACACGCACACATACATAGTTAGTTAGTTTTAGTTTTTGTTTTTGTTTTTCGCATTTTGTAAATGTAAATTGTTTTGCAATTCAGAAACTTTGTCGCGTTTATTTTATTATCCTCAGAGAAATCCATTTGCGCTTGAATGCACAAAACGACTGCACATGGTTTCAATGAGATACGAAGTATATTAAGAAATAAATATTACTTTAGGTTGACAACAAATAATTTGTAAATGTGTTTAGTACTTAAAAAAAAAATTGAAAGTTTAATTCATACTTTTGACTAAAGCACTTTTATAAAAGATATAATTTTTAGTTACATGTGTAAATTAATATAAATTTATGCATTGAAAGTATTTTAAAATAAATTTTGCATTGTACAATAATAAAATCATTCGAACAATTCTAACAGTTGCATTTGAAGATCTGGTACCTAATATTCTTCTAAAACATATACCTGCTAACTCTAGACATAGTCAAGACACACACACACACAAACACAAACTTCGGGCAGCACTCCAAGACAAACAATTTGTTGTGTTAACAACTGCCTGTGTATGTATGTCACATTCAGCAGCTGAGCAGTTGAGTGTAATTGCATAACAATAGCAACAATAATCTGTCGAATGCTGTTGTCAAAATATATTTAAAAAAAAATGAAATAAAAATAATAATAGTTATTTGCCTCGTTCGAGTTTTAGATTATTGCTGCCAAATATTATAGAAGAGCTTGCTGCAATAGTATTAGAATTTATAGTGCACTAACCAGCATTAAAATATTGTAAAAAAGTTTTTACAAAAATATGTTTCAAAAGATACAAAAGTATCTCAATTGACTATTAGTAAGATTCATTACGATTGTCGGCAACTTTATTTTGTCATTTAAAATTCGAGCTAATTTTTAACTAAAAAAAACGTTCTTCATCATATTTATGTATAGATTTAAATGTATTTATAGAAAAAATATACATTAAATCACAAAGCAACGAGCTGAGTTGACTCAAGCCATACTTCAATTCAGTTTGCTTATTACGAGGGCTGCTATTTATATATTGAAAATTGGCAATACTAATGTCATTAGATAAAATATTGCAACATCATTCGTGAAGGTCGTTCAAAGTTGATCTCTTCAAATAGGTGAATTCTTGAGCAGTCAAAACTTTGAATTCTCATGACTCATACGCAGTTCTCAGTTTTGATTTGGAACCCAATGACTTATTTTCATTGCCTCAAGTGAAGCGTTTAAAAACCATATTTTTGGAGTTGTCTCAAGAGGCATGGAAAAAACTGCTATGGCAAATCATCAAGGGGAATATTTAATAAAAAAAACAACATAGCCATTTTCATTTAAAAATTTTTGTTATTATTTCCAATTCCCGATATATAAGCAAACATCATACTTTTTTTTCTTACTTTGCAACAACACTGCTTCATCTTCGTCATCATCATCATCATCGTTACCTACTCCCAATGTCATCATAATTCCACTTTTCGCTACAGCCAAAGCAATTTCAATATTCATTTTCATTTCCGCCTTTAAGCGCCTCAATGTATGCAATGAATGTAAAAATACGTTGTGCTTCCTTTTAGACTAACGCTGCAAACGTCTTTTTTTTTTTTTTTTTTTGTTTAATATATATATGTGTGTATATGTGCACATGTATACATGCATATACAGCGTAACTTATTCTTTCGTTTTTTTTTTTTTTTTTTACTTTATTCTTTTTCAGCTTAAGTTTTGTAATTTTATATGCTCATATGACTTTTTCTCATACATGCTATAAAGCTATAACTACTCGTATATTGTTTACATTCTGCTTCTACTTTTTATTATTAGTACCCTCTATGCCACCACATATATAACTTCAATCAAAATATTATGCAAATTGTGCTACAAAGTAAATTCTCCATTTAATCAAAATAATAGAAGACTCTAATTAAAAAAAAAAATACTAATAAACTTCGAATTGCACTACCTAAACACTTATAGTTTTTTACTGAATGGCGTTTTTATAGTAGATACATATTTTAACAAAGGCGCTGTATGTATTTATTTATTGAAAACCGATTCGGAATGCTTACTCATGAATTACAAATCATGACCTTTAAATTGTATAAATTAAATGCATTTCTCATTGTAATGCATGTGATGTTGTTGTTGTTGTTGCTGTTTCGAAGACATTGTTAATTTCATCAACATTTTAATTTGTTTTGATGTTATACACTGCACGTCATATGAATAGAGCCACCCATCTAATATGATATGCAATAAGCTTCGAATGCAAATCAATGAGCATTTAATCAAAAATTATTTCCCTGTAGTCTGTACATAGTATTTAAGAGTTTTTAAAGTGCATTAAAATATATCGCTGAGATTAGGTTGTTTTTCTTTAATACTCTATGCAAAAAAATTCGTTTTATGGTATTTGCCAAACCTTCAACTTCATCTTATAAACATTCATTCAAACTTAATATATTCTTTTTACCCTACGGAGACATCTAAAAGACATGCAACAAAAATATCAAAAAAAAAAAAGAAAAAAATCTCAAATTTATGAAGAAAAGCAGCAAAGACAGAGTCAAATGTGACTCTTTAAGGCAAAGTTTAAGCAATCTGCCAGTGTGCCAAACTTACCCAGAGTTATGCTGTATATTCTTTGCTTAGTTTACTTAAATAATTTTCATCTTTCAAATATTTTGTTTAATTTTTTTTTTTTCGTTTTTTTTTTTTTTTTTTGTTCTTTTGCTGCCTTTGGAGCATATAAAGAGTAATTTTGTCTCAACTACCTGCATGACTGACTTCAAAAATTTCTTGTGGCAAAAAAGAAAAAGCGAAACTTGGTTATTTTTTTTTTCTCTATTATTAAATAAGCAAAAAAAAAGAAAAAAAAAAAGAAAAAAATATGCAAACATTTTATTTTTTTTTTTGTTGTTGAATGTCGTTTTCGCAGCAGTTACCGCAACAAGGCAAAATTGTTGAAGAATTTTTGTTTATAGTTGGCTTTTTTTTTCTTTTTTTTTTTTTTTTTTGGCAGATTTTAGTTGCATATTTGATTGTTGTTGTTGTTGTTTTTATTGTTGTCAGAGATTTCTGGATTGCATAAAACATTTTATAATTTTGATTATTTTAATGGATTTATGTGTATGTGTGTGTGTGTGCATAGCAAATGACATAGTTTGAAATAAATTGCTTTTCGTTATGCTGCCTATTTTCGAGTCTATTTAACTAGATTTCCTTTGCATTACTTTTCAAGTTTTTCCTTAGCTCGTTCGTTCGTTCGTTCGTTCATTCGTTTACTAATTGGATTTGTTGTAAAAGTTTTGGCATACCAATTGAATTTTTTTTTTTTTTTTTTGCTGAAAAATCTGCATAAATGTATTATCGGAATGGCATAAATCACAAAAGAAAACTTGCCTAAAAAGGATTTTATATAAAAGCAAAAACTTAAAAAAAAATAAATAAATAAATCTTTTATTTAAAAATTCGTAAACTTATTGAGTCTATGAAGTTATTCAATACAATAATTTATGCATATATCACATACTATGTGTGAATATATGTAACTGTATATCTATATACGATATATAAATATATAGTATATATATTATAGTAGATGTATTCATTTGCACCTTCAGTTAATAATGTTATCAATGTCATCATGAATGAAACTTTATATTTCAGCGCGTAGAACAAGGTGTAAAAAACTTTTTGATATACTTTATGTTTGTTACTATCCGTCTCTTTCTCTCTCTCTCTCCCTGTCTCTCTCTTTTATACTTGCTGTGTGTGCATTTTGTATAAAAACTTTTCCAATTTGTCCTTTCTGCAGAATTTCATACCATGCCATGGCATGAGTATGACGACGATAACGATGCCGACGTTGGGAACAACACAATTAAAATAGAAATAATGCCGAAATGGCGCAAGTAAAAAACGAGCAAAAAATAATAAGGTTTATGAGTCAAATGTAAAAATGGCAGAGCGACAAAAAAAAAAAAAAAAACAAAACGCAATAATAAAATATCTAAAAAGTTTTGAACAAAAAGCAAAAAAAAAAAAAAAAAATTAGATAGGTAAAATAGATATTATAAAATCAAGTCAAAATGTTGACTACAGGTAGCAGCAATGGCGAACAAAACAAAAATTGTCGGAAAAAAAAGTTACGAAAAAAAAAAGAAAACATGAAAGACTAACTCTGTAGCCACAGAAAAACTATGAGCAAATTAGTAAAAAAAAAAAAAAAGTTTAAATAAAAAAAAATCTTTGGCCTAGCTGCAATATTAATGCGCTACACTCTCATATTTTTTTTAAATTATTTATTAATAGCGACAATCAGGACAGTCAAGTAACTTAAGTGGTTGATTGCGTGAAGCCGGAGCTGCTGGGTAGTGCTTTGTGCAGCATTGAATATTATGAAGAATTTTTGCAACAAAACAATATTTTTCAAAACCAGAAACTGAGAGTTTGTTTAGTACTGCTTGCGAATTTCTACTGAAAACACTTTCACTTTCGGCGATTTTTCACTAGTGATTTTAAAAATATGCACTGTCGCATTTTTGCGGATGAAAGCAGTGATTTGCGATTTTTTTTGATCCTCAGTAAAAATGTTCATTTTGTGTTTCACTTTTGCGAACAATGAACTTGTTTAGTGATCGCTGCTTGTTTTTCGCGAACTGTGATTTTATCACTGTTTTGCGATTTTCAAGTCGCTGTTGCTAATTACACTGCGATTCGAAAATCACAATATTTGTCAACAGATTGTTAGTAGCATTTCTATTACTCTTAAGGCTTACTTACTTGTTTCCTTTTCTGTCCCCTTTAAACAAAGCTCACAGCTTTAGAATAAAGCAAAGACTAAAGAGTATGACAAGCAGATTTAAACGGAGTGGCACTGGGGACTCTTGCAACAGCAAAACGTTTTTTTTTTCCAGAACAGCTCAAGTCACTGTTTCTAGAGTAATAAAATACGCTGCTTTCGTATGTTAATCGAAGATTATCTTTTCATAGAGTCTTACAGATTAGCTTTTTTTTTTTAAAGATTGCAAAACAGTTAACAAAAATAAAATAGTTTTTTTTTCATTGATTATTTGAAGTGAAACAAGCAAAAATGAGTAAACAACAAGCAAAGTTAGAAACTCAAAAAAAAAAAAAAAAAAAAAGGGGGTAAAAACTATTGTAATATTCGCTCCATAGTGTGGCAAAAAAAAAAAAAAAAGGGGGAAAAAACACAAGTTGAAAATGCCAAATCAAAAAGCAACGTATAAAAAGTAGAAAGTGGCAAGTGGCAAGAGGGCAACAGTTATCACAGCTTCCGCTTTATCAACACTCAAACATCCGCTCCAGGCGTGAGGCAGAACGAAAACAAAAATAATCAAACAAAAAAATCCAAGGGCTGCCAGACTGCGCCAGGATACCAAAAAAGCAGCAGCAGCACAGCGCGACATAACGCGCTAAAAATCGGACGTCCAACCGTGTGTATGGTGCACAGCAAACAACAACAACAACAAAAACAATAGCAACAACAAACAAATAAAACGACCAAAAAAAAAAAAAAGAACAAAAAACAAAAAAGAGAAAACAAATAAACGTACTGCAACATTAAAGGCTGCCAGCGCATCAGCGACCTAGATTGTTTCCCAATGGAGACAGAGAGACAGTTAAGCAGCAGCAACAGCAGAAACAGCAACAGCAACAGCAACAGCAACAGCAGAAACAGTCAATCGTTCGTTTTGGTTTGCTATGTTGGGCTAGGTTGGGTTGGGTTGGTTTGGTCGAAGTCGGTGTTTGGGTTAAAGAGCATAGCGTCACTTTGAACTGTACACTATTGAAATTATTTTTTCGTTTATTTTTCAGTTCATTTTGTTTTTCACTAGCTCAATATATCTAGCATACTCTATCTCTCTCACTCTCTCGCTCTCTGTTTGTCTGTCGGTCTGTCTCACTGACATAAACGTTCCATTCATTTTCATGCATGTCTACTAACACAGCACGTACGTATATGAATGTAGTTTCTTTTTCATTTTTTTCGCCCCTTTTTTTTCTGGCTTCAAAGAAAAGTTTGCCAAAAATCGAATTTTGACAGTACTGAAGAGTATTGAACTTTGTTATGCGTGGCTTATTGCTTTTCATTTTTAATATCTTTGCTCCGCATGCTGCATGGGTTTTAATATGTCTTTTGTGTGTGTGTGTGTGTGTTTGTGTGCTTAGGCATTTGATATTAGTATCAAAGGAATTGAAGAGATTGATTCCTACTATAAATGGTTTGTATACACCTTTGCCTTTGTGTGAATCACATCTGTTGTACTTTGAGCTTACTTGAGCACAAATACAAATTTTCAAAGTATGACCACAGGCACACTGATGCATTTTCAAAACAGCAAACGAATTCAGAGTGCTATGGTCACAGGCAGCCGCCTTCCGTTGTGAAGCTTGTGCATAATTACAGTTTTGAAATGAAGTTCGAATCATGTTCATGGCTCACTGATCAACGGGTACATATTGCCAAGTGTCAATATCACTCTGAGGAAGCGTCTTTAATTTTTATTAAGTTGAGAGCGATGCTGGCCGATATGATCTTAACTTATTGCTACAGTGTACACAAAGTTCTCATTCTTTAACTTCAATAAATTTCTTCTATGCTGCTTGCTACTTTTCACAAAATAATTTGTAAAATTTCTCTGCGTTCAGCATGCCATTCACTTATTTTGTCAGTCATATTGCGTTAGCTGCTCCTAACAAAACATGGCCTAAATGTGAAAAACTATTCAGCTGTAAAATTGAAGTGTCACCTGAGACTAACTTTTTATTAATATTTGAAAGACTTCATGTCAACTTTTGTAATTGCCAAATAGTTTTGAAGTTTTTGTATTAAGTTGCTATCAGTTCAATGGACAAAGTGATGTACATGTCGTATAAAATATATTTGAACCTATGGCATCGTAACATCGTAAAATCCAAAATATATAATCTGTGCTTTTGATTTTAAAATATAATTATGTATAATATTTCTGTTTTTAAAGGCCAAAAATGCATGAAATCGCTTTGTGAAGCCAAATATTTTTATATAAAAAAATTCGTTTGAAATTGAAGTCTTCAAATAAATTATATTGAATGCAAATATCAAAGCATTATTTATTTTCTTGTGCTTATTAAAACTATTTTTAATTTAAAGCATTCCTTTACACTCAGAAATTTCAAAAATATTACGTATACGCCACGTTTTACACAATAAAAAATAAAAATTATTGCATACCCTTAGGGGCAATAATCGTTTCTGTTAGCCAAAGGGTACTAATTGAATTTTTTTGTGTCTACCTTTATCTTTAGCTGCCATTAAAAATATTTTATTCAAGAATATTTTTTCATTTTGAACATTTGTTTTTTTTTTTTTTGCAGCGAAACCCTGGTAAGTCGTTCAGAACATCTGTTTTCTAGCATAAATTAATACAAAACAAAACAACAAAAACAAACATTTAAGTTTTATTAAATTCTTCTAAGTTTATTTAACCAAATTGTTTTGTTTTGGTTTTTTTTTTTTTTTTCAAAAAAATTTATATATACTAAAGTATTGTACATAAATATATCAAATGAACATTAGCATACAGACGAAACGACAAACAGACAGACAGTAGCTGAATGAATGGGTATGAAAGGCAAGCAAGCAGACGTCACTTTGAACGTGAGATAAATGTTTCATGCACAAGCGACAACAACAACGACAACAACAACACAAGGCAACACAGTGTGTGTGTGTGTGTGTTTTGGTTATTGTGGGCGTGATTGTGTTAGTAGGCGTTACAAAGTGGTTAAGTTTAGGCCACATAACCGCAACCGCTAACATTTTACCTATCTAAAATGCATGAAGCGAGGTGAAGCAAAGCGGTATAGCATGCCTGAATGTGATACCATTCAATGCTATGAGACGTGTCGTCGAAAACGCGCATTTTGTGGATATAAAGCGGCATAGCGCGGTGATAATATTCTTGTTGTTGTTGTTGGTGTTTGTTACAGGCAAGCATTAAGTGTCATTTTAAATCAGTTGGCACATAAATCATAAAAGGAAGCACATGTTTGCCTTGCAATTTTGCTGTTGAGCGTGTTAAATGTGTTTTTGTATAAGCAGTTATAAATAACCGTTATACACATATACAAATGTACATACACACATACAGACATGTGTGTAACTGTTTTAATATGAATTTAGCTTAGACTGGTTAGCAGGTGAGAGTAGCAAAAACAAAAAAAAAAAAAAAAAAAACAAAAAAAGAAACAAAAAAAAAAGGAAAAAATTTAATAAATAAAATTAAAACTTAACTCTCGACTCTGCCTTGTTAGACAAAAAAAACTGGCAAGGGATGTTCTGTATAAAGTTTTACATAAAATGAAAACGCTTCTTTTTAGTCAAGATTCAAATCCAAAAAACAATTTTTGCATAATTCCCAAACTGCAAATGTCCAAGTAAAGCGAAAGAGAGAGAGAGAGAGAGAGTAAGAGTCTGTTAGAGATAAATTGTTCATATGCAAGCCAGCCTCAAAGTACCTGAAAGAAGTAGTTGTAGAAATATAACATATAAAAGGACACACACACACACACATACACATAGCTCCGGAAACGAGTTAAGTGCAGCCAAACGGAAATTGTGGATGCTGTGGCAAAAGCTGCAGCAACAACAACGACAACAACAACAACAACGAGAGTAACACCTCTCTCTAAAGTATTATTCACTTTATGCAAAACTAACCAAAGATTATCTTAAAAATGAAAATATGAAAACATTTTTCACTAGTGTAAAATTTTTCAAAAAATAAAAAAAAAAAAAAAAAAAGAACAAAATTACTACTGGACTAAAGTCAGTCGACATGAGGGACACTGGCAGCTACATATTTATCTTTTGTTTAGGAAATACATACACAGAGAAAGAGAGAGAGAGAGAGAGAGAGAGCGAAAAATGAACAGTGAAACAGTGGGCTTGATAAATTTTTGGTTCAGTGCACTTGATTTTTGAGGAGACACTAAATTATACGAGTATATGTGTATGTATGCGAACTTTATTCGATAGTAATACAATTTAGAATTTTTGAAACTATGTACAAAAAAAAAAAAAACAATATTCAAAGGACGATTTTATTGATCTATTAAAAAAATATATATATAAATATATCCGTTTCAAACATTTACAAAATTTGAATAAATACTTTTATTTGAAGCATATTTTTGAGATGGAAAAAAAAACGAATAAAAAGTTAAAAGTTCTAAAAGAAATTTTAATTTTAGCCAAGTTCATAAGCGCGCCTCAATTACAACAAAAACAAAAGCAAAGCAGAGTAACCGCCTGAAATGAATTTGGTTATAAATTATTATGAAAAAAAAAAACAAAACCAAAAAAATTGTTTTAAATATTCTTGAAACATAAATCTTGGAAAAGCAAGTAACCAAGCCAGTCAGCCAGTTAGAAAGCAGACAGTAAGGATGCAAGGAAGGCAGTCGAAAAATCTGAGCTACATCTTTAGTCAGTCAGTCAGTTTGTGTATGTGTGTGTGTGTATGTGTGTATTGCATAACTTTGAAAAATATAAGAACAGACGGCAGATTGCTCTTGAACGTAAAATTGCTTATATGCAATGATTTATGCGAAAAAATTTCTTTTGCTACTTGCCACTTGATGTGGTATTCAACTATTTAACTGAACGTGTAAAAGAGAACGCAAAACGCTTAAATAACGCTTAGAATCAATAAACGTTTGCTTTTGCTTTTGTGTTTTTTTTTTGTATGAATTTAGAGTAGCAGTGTTGAAAATTTCAATAGATAAATATGATTTAATAATGCCAGTTCAAAGTTTAAGTGAAAATATAATATAAAAATACGAAAATACTTTTACTTTAAATACCTTTTTTCAACGTGAACTATTACACTGCTTCATTTAGTTTTTCATATAAATTGTCAATAAATTTCGGAATTTCTAATAACGCATTTTAAATTATTTATTAGAACAGCAGCAAAATTGTTTAAATTCTTTTTTTAAATTAATAATAATAATTTCAAATATTATATCTTTTGGCAAATTTATGCATTTAGCAGTAAAAGGTTGTGTATCTGACTTTAACTTTAAAAATGTATCAAAGTCTAAAATTATAAAAGATAGAATTCAATTATTTCGATTGTGCATTTTCGACTCGATCTAGCCATGACAATAATTAAAACCGGGTAATAGGCAGAAGGAGGCGTGTTGGACTCTATAAAGTATATTTATTCTTGATCAGCATAGATAGAAGAGACGATCTAGCTATGTCTTCTCGTTTGTCTATCTGTCCGCTCGTTCCTCTGTCCGCATGTCCGTTTGTCCGTCCGTCTGTCTGTAGATCGGTCTGCCCATTTGTTCGTCCATCCGTCTGTGTATATGTCTGTCCTGTTATCTGCATGAAAACGATCATCTCGGAGAATAAAAAGGGGCCCCCCTACAAAAAAAATTAACCTCCCCTTATTTTTTAAAGGGGCCCTTACATTCCTTTCTTTTCTTCCCCCCTTTTCTATTTTACCCCCCCCCAACCCCCATTTTTTTTTTTTTAAAAAACTTTTTTTTAATATAAATATTTTTTAATTATAAAAAAAAAAAAAAAATTTTTTTTTTTTTTTTTTTTAAAAAATATTTTTTAAATAATTTTTCGCGACTTCAGAGTGTTATCTTGATTTTTCATGTGTTTGGCATTAAGCTTCAAGCACCTCTGAGTGTCATTTCATTTATAACCTTAACAGAAATTAAGGCTCTTCGAAATTTCGTGATTCAAATATTAAAGAATCGATGCTATCGAAGTTAAAGTTATAGTCCTAGTCTATTATTAAAATTCAACCAGGAAATATATATATTTTTAAAGTATTTATTTTGTAAAAGTTTGTTGAAATTAATGCAGCAGCAAAATTAATATAAAAAAATCTCAATATCTGCAATATTGTGTGCATCTGCAGCTTATTTAATTTATTAAATGAGCTATAAAATCTAATATAAACTTAAATTTATTTATTTTTTTTTTTCATTTCATTGCTTTTAATTAGTAAAATTTTAATGAAAATAAAATTTTACGTAGTTGAAAATTGTTTAAGGAGTTGAAAAAAAAAAAAAAAAATTCCATTATTTTTATGTGTGTGTTTTGTTGTTTATTGATGTTGCTGTTGCTTTTTTTTTTTTTTTGTAACATTTTTATGCTATGCAATTTAATGCCCCTGCGGTCGCATTTACTCAGTGCCGTGCCTGTTCTGATTTTTTTTTTTTTGCAACATTTTTACTCAATTTCCTTTGCAAACTTTGCGTAGTAAAACCGCAAAAACCAACAACAACAACAACGTTGCCACCAAGCAGCCAACGTCGTTGCTAAAGTCAAGCATTTGCCATCGATGCTGCCACGATTGTCTCGTACTGGCAACACCAACAACAACAACAACGCCCCACCAACGCCCCCAACGCCGCCACCAACGCCAACACCAACATCATCATCATCACCATCATCGTCATAATCGGACGCCGGTTTCTGACAGCATTTGCTTTTAACTCCATCCCAAAAGTTAACTTATATCGTTTCACACTTGCCATACTCATTTCGCGGCGTTATTTCTTTTTTCTTTTCTTTTTTTTTTTTTTATTTCCATTTCTCAGCATTCATTTCATTTACCATTCATTCTGCCATTTTGCCATACCTTCCTTGCACTTTTGCTTTTATTTTTTGCGGGAGCGGTCATTATTTTTAAACTGGCAACGCTTTATGCGCTTAACTGCTGTTGTTACTGCTGCGGCTGTGCTGTGCTGTGCTCAACTGAGATTTTTCATTCGCTTTCTCTTTCTCCTTTTTTTTCATCTTCCCACATACCCATACACATTTTGACCTATCAAACTTTATCTTTCAGTTTTGTTTGATTTGCTTGTTACTGTTTGTTGTTGTTGTTGTTGTGTTTAAACGTTGTCGCTGTCGACTGTCATTTTGGCTTTTCGGCTTATAGACGGCGTTGATCGCTGTGCTGATTTTTATTTTGGTAAATTTTATTCCATTATTATTTTTCCTTTTTCCTTTTTTTTTTTTTTTTTTTTTTTTCGAGGTTTTGTATTTACGTTTTATGTTGAAATGCTAAAATTTACGTTTGTCGTTTATATTGAGTTATTTGTTTATGACAGGCCGCATAAATTTGCCACTTGGCAATGCCACAATGCGTTGCTTTTGTATATCAGATACATAAACTCGCTAAGTATTTTTCGTATTGCTTTTATGCCACATTCTGGCCATTTTATAAGAAGAAAAAGAAAAAAATGGTTCTTTTTTTTCGTGCCTCTTCTTATGTGCATAACAAACAAACCAACAAACGAACCAACAAGCAAGCAAGCAAGCAAATATTATTTATATTGCATTCTGTGTTATTTATGAACGCTCGTAATAACCTTTGGCAATTGTTTTTTTCCCTCGCTTATTTTTTTTTTTTTTTTATTTTTGCGTGATTTTTCATTATGGTTTTTCTTGATTTTTTTCCTTTTATACAAATTACGCAGAGCATAAAATGGTTATTTGCAGTTTTTGGGCAATTTGGTAACATCGTAGGCATATGTATAACATATATTCCGGAACAGCACGACGAAACGTATCAATCTAGCTATGTCCGTCCTTCTGTCCGTTTGTATTTTTGATGTTGCACCATTTCTCATTCCAGAAAGTTGACGGTTGGTTATTCAAGCTTCGGTTTTATCAATGTTAATATTTTTTTCCATGTTTATGTTTATATTTTTTTTCGCTGCTGACCGTTTCAACTTTTATGCAGTAGTTTCGGTCTTCGTTTTATTTTCTTTATGACATGCTGCGCGCATTAAATGTGGCTTATTTGATTTCTTGATTAATATTTACAAATGAGATTATTGCCGCAACAACCAAATTAATGCATACAAAGCGAAAAAACATGGACATTGGCATAACCGAAACTTTAATACTTTTTTGCACATTATAAATGGAGCGTTGCTGGAATACTGTTAATAAAGTGATATTCCAAAGTTTTAGTCAAAATGAGTTAGTCACTCGGACTGACTTTTTTTTTTTCTGGCAAGTCTACGCGGTTAAGTCATTGCCAAGTCAGGGCTGTTAGAAAGTCGACCCAATGCCAAGTGACCCTCTTTGGAAAATGTATGCAGTCAGCGCTTTTGCAGAGTGTACCCACTGACCCATGACGAGACAGCTGTAGTGTGTCACAACTGACCTACGAGCTAGCCAGCCTCAATGTTATTTTCTATCAATTTTTGAATTACAATGCTCTGCGCAGCAGCTGGGACTGTGGTTGACTATTACTGGGTCTCTGCACAGCCTAGGACAGCTCCCGACCAGCACACACAAGTTGTTCAGTAAGTGCGAAGTCGAGCCAGTGCTGGGCAGCGACTGTCACAGGCTGTTGCAAAGCCGAACGCATCAGCTTAATAATTTTCTAGGAACTCAGTTATCTGCTTTTAGTGTTACAAACTTTGTTATAAAACTAATATACCTATTAAGTGCTCTATGAATACACGTAAAATCATATCGATGTTGTAAAAGCATAGCGATTAAAAATGGTTTAATAACAATTTGGCTGTTCATCGTTTCTATAAGCTCATTTACTGTTTAAATGCCAACTTTCATTCGCATAATTTTATTGAAAATCTTTTTATTCTTTTTTTTTTTTTTTTTTTTCTTTTTTTTTTTTTCTTTTTTTTTTTTTTTTTTTTTTTTTTTTTTTTTTTTTTTTTGATTGATATATTTGGTTGGCATTTTGCTCAGAAATTATGTTAATCTATAAAACGCTTCAAGCTGCAACGCATTGATGAGCATCATTTTGTTTGTTTTTTTGTTTATTAAATACTCGAGGCATTCTTTGACTGCTCTCTTCAATTAAGTAGTTCAACAAACGCTTAACACATAATGTATGCATAGGTTTGTGTACACTTTTAGTACACTTTATCAGGCAATAAAAGCAATGAAAGGGTATTTCGTATTATGTGTTAGCCTTTACATGTTGAACGGTTCACAATAAGTGATTCAAATGAGTTTTTGCGACAACAGAGACCCTGGAATGGTCCTGTCTGTGTGAACGTGCAATACAGTAGATCAGAATGAACGATTTGCTTGAATAACACCAAAAATTTCCATGAAAAATCATTAGGTTTGGTAGTTTTTATAGTGTTGGCAAAAAAAAAAAAAACACTTTCGGTGATTTTTTACAATGATTTAAAAATCACAGTGATTTTAAAAAAGTAGTGATTTGCAATTTTCATGTTTCTCGCTCTACACGAAAAGTAAAGCTGTTCAGTAATCGCTGATTGTTTTCGCGAGCTGTGATTTTATAACTGCTTGCAGTCACTGCTATTTTCCAGATGCAGTCACTAATCACAGTGCAAATCAAAAATTAATTAATTTTTGGCAACACTAATTTTTTATTCATTTAAATTCAAAAAAACTCAAGTATCTATTAGTAAATATTCGTTATATATAAGTAAAAATAATATAAAATAAAATGTGGCAGCTAAATTGAAGTGAAAAAAATTTACAATAAAAAAAAAAAAAATAAATAAAAAAAAAAAAAACACACCACAAAAAAAAAAAAATAAACAAAAGTCAAATCGTCGCCACGATGGGACAATCAAATTTAAAAGCACATAAACGCTTCGAGTAAACGAAACAAAACCAAAAAAATGCGCTCAAAGGCATTGATTGAATCATTCAAAGCGATTCACCAAAGTGAAGGGCAGGGCCGGACCGGCCCTTTGCCACAGACAGTGTCGTTGTATATAAGAAAAATTGGCTGATTCACTTTATGCTGCCGAAATACCGATTTGCATTTTTAAACAGATTTAACATTGACAAATTCACAACCCATACTCGCACTCGCACTCACAGTCGCATCTATGCAGCCTCGGTCTGGTCTGGTCTGGTCTGGTCTGTCAATAACAATTTATACTGTTCCGCTTGTGCTCTTCTTTATTTATTTTTTTTTTGTATTATTATATCAACAGCTTAAATCGGTTAAAATTTTTTTACTAAGGCATATGCATGTGTGTGTGTGTGTAAAAAGAGTGAACAAAAATTACATACCATAAACTTTATGTCCTTTTTTTATGTGTGTATGTATGTGTTTCGCGTATTTTGTATTTTTTTAGTTATCTGTAATTTTTTTTAATCTATCTCAATTGTGTATGCTATTGAATAGCTGCGCTCGTCTAGATAAAACTATTAAAATTTCCTTTTTACAATTTTAACAGAAAAAAAGAAAATAAATAGAAAAAAAAAGAATTGAAAAATTAAATCAGTTGAGCCGATTTTCAGAGGCAAAGCGCTTTTGAATTATGCTCGCAACTCAACTCTTTGAATTGCAACGAATGCAACGAATTTTGTAACAAATTGGAACGTTCGCATAAATGTTCAACAAAAGCGGCTGCGTGGGCGATTAAGGCCAAACCAAACAACATTTCTGGCCGCAAAGTATATTTTTTTTTTCTGTTTTTGTTGTTGTTTTTGTGTTTTTAATTGAAGCGCAAGCGTGGCAGAAATTGGGATGATATTGGTCAAATTGGCAACCGCAGCGGTGTATGCAGTAAAACGAAATGCAATTTACCAAAACCGTATGCGGCATATACAATTTATCTATACATATATATTTTGTATTTAACTGTAAATAGCGGTTGGCTTATATACAAATATATTACATATGCATGTGTATGTTATGCAATATACATATACATAAAGCTTATTAATAAACGAAGCACTATGGAAAATAATAAAAAAAAATACCCGTCACATGACGAACTTAATTTAGTTTTATTAAAAATTCCATGAAGTGGAACTGAAGTTTTGTATGAGGATTATAAAATCAAGCAGCTAGATCTTAACCAAATCCTGGGTGTATACATGGGTTGACATTATAAATAATAATTTACTTACTTTCGATTTTCTGAAAGCCGCAATCAATTATCTAAAATAGTAAAACTATTTCTATGTCCGCTATGGACTTTGAAACCATTAAATTGATGAGTGTCAAACTTGTTTCATCAGAAAGGCAAGAATGCAAGTATAAATTAAGACCACTTAAACAATGTATAAGGCACATTGGGTATATTCATGAACTCAACTTTCGACTTTTCCCATACAAAAATGTTTTGGGTTTTTTGTAGGTTTTGAAACTAGCCTTAAACACAACTAATGAACTAGAAACAACAAACAAGAAGGAACGCTGATGGCAATTATGCACGACTGTAAGATACCCTGTAACTTAACTTTATGCACCATAATATAAGTCCAATCTTAGCAATATACCAGACTGTATTGGATTTTCATAAAATTAAATTTATAAATTTATACAAGTTTTTGTTGTTTGAGATTTTGCATTACAATCTTCCATTTTGTTCCATTGTTCAAAGCGTTTCGTACGAATATAAGTGAATATTTTTACAGTGAAGCTTCTCATTACTCGCTCTACTAAACACTACAGACTCACTACTTACTGCACAAATTACTGACTGTCTGTTTGTTATGTACTCGTACATGCATACATATTTATGTCTGTTGTCTACAAACCAGAAAGAAAGAAAGAAAGAATGAAGTAAAGAGTGGCAAAGAGTGAGTGTGAGAGAAAGAGTGTTATAGTGAAAATTGTTGCACTATTTAAGTAAATTCGCATAATATCACACAACAACAACAACATATCGTAACGTATCAGTGGGCGTTTCGTATATTAAAAGCCATTTATTCTGTCTGCATAATTTAATAATATATTACACATTTTACTATAAAGCAATTGCAGGCAAATAGCTTTGGAAAGCAACAGCAACAAACAGCAATGGCAGCGACGCAGCACAAGCGAAAGTTGAATTTTAATTACAAAATGTAATGAAAATTCTGTGATTTATGCTCGTTTATAATAAAATGTTGCAAACAGCATCAAGCATGCAGCATACAGCATAGAGCATGTAGCATGTTGCATGCAGCGTGCCAAAACAAATGTAAAGTGTAATGGTGTGCCGGTGGCAAACACACACACACAATTATAACTTCAATGATATTCAATTTGAACAAAAAAAACATGGCAAACCAATATTTTATTCAGATAATAAGTGTATTACTCGTACGCCGCTTGTATTGTGCTGAGTTGCAAAGAAAAATTTAAAATTTCTTGCATAAGCTTTTCTTTGAAGCCAAGTAAATGTATCTTGTAGATGTGTAGATACAAAGAGGAAACATGTATCTAGATACAAACCAAATAAAGTTATTTCGAACAAAGCATTTTAATTGTTCGTTTCATATTTAATGTTGTTTGCACAATTTATCTATTTAATTTTTGTGTAGCATAATTTGTCTTTGTCATAAAATAACTTTTTTTTTTTTTGTGTGTGTTCAGATACTTAGAACCAATTTAGCCTTATTGGAGCGTTTACTAGATATGCTTAGTTTTCATTGTTATAGTTGTATGGTGAAATTATTGTTGTTGTTATTATTGTCAGCAACATGCCGCAATAGTATGTAGTAGCATCAGTACCAATTGTGCATTTCCTTTTGACATGACACAGCACAACAGAACAGAACACAGTAGAACACAGAAGAGCACAACAGCATAGCAGCCCAAATGTATGCAACAAAGTGTGGCAAATGCGTTAAATGTCGCTTATCTCGATTTATGCACGTCGAATATGCAGATGCAATTCGAATTGCAGCAGTTGTAGTCTAGTAACAGCGTAACACATAAACATATACACACACACACACACTTATACATACATACCCACATACCGAGTGCAAGAAGAAGAAGAGGAATAATTTTTTTATTGCCACATTTGAAAGCGTCACAATGCGTTGCGTTGCGTTGCGCTCTGATTCAATGTGAATTGCAAATGTGTAGGACTCAGCAACATTGAAATGCAGTAACTTACATTTTACATTTTACATGCCATATCCTTATTCGTCCTCATCATTTTATAACTCGTTCTCAACGTTCTCAAATGCCAACGCCAACGCCAACGCCAAAACGAAATGAATCGAAACACGCAAACATGTAACGCCTGCAGCAAATTTCCAATTCAAATTGCGAATATTGCAACTATTTTTACTTCTTCAGTTTTTTGCATGCACTGCTGCTGCTCCTGCTACTACTGCTGACGCTGCTACTGCTGTGCTTTGTTTGTGTGTGTTGGTGTGAGTGAGGCATGCAGCATGAAGGGCATTCAACAGTTCTCAAAATGCGCTCAATTTTGAATATAAACGAATACTGTCGTTGCGTTTGCCGCAAATGTCTATGCATGAGTAAGTGATTTTGTTTTCGAGTAGCTATTCTTTTATACTCATATCTACGTGTCTATGTATATGTGTATGTGTATCTGCATTTGTATTTGTTTTTGTGGCAATTTGAAATGGTTCGTTTGTTTGTCGGTCTGTCTGTCTGTCTGCTTACTTGCTTGTTGCACTTGAAGCAATCATCACAAACGCAATCATTTCGAATCAATTTTGTACAAAAAAAAAAAAAAAAAAACAAAAAGCAAAACAAAACAAAAAAATTTGCATATTATCAAGCATTGCCATCAAATTCTGGCCGTCGCGTTACTAAAACCTTCAACTATCTGTTTTTATGTTTGTATCTCTGTCTGTCTTTCTGTCGTTCGTCTGTCTGTCCATTCACAATTGCCATCGTTCGCTTATAGCACCAATAACAAATCCTTGCATTGTTTGCCTGTTTATAAAGTTGTCAATCACTCAGTAGCTGCAGCAGCAGCTGTGTCAATACTTTTGACATTGCTGCAGCTGACGTTATTGCATGCTGTAAATATGTTTCATATGCTACTGAATGACAAGTGCAGCATAGCATAATATTTAATTCCAATTCACATTGAGCATTTTTATCGTTGTTGCAAGAAAAACACTTTATTATCGTATTTGTGTTTTGTTTTGTTTTGTTTCGTTTTTTATTTTTTTATTGCTTCAATGTACACAAAAATTGGTAATTATTATATAAAAAAAAATTTACAATTTGCTAAAAATTTTCAATATTCCTTTTACACAATTGAAGCATAAATAAAAGGGTTTATATAAGTTCAAAGAAATAAAATTAGGCTTTGGAACAGTCAAAGCTATGAACTTCTCCAGTTACTCGTACACCAAATGACTATTTTCTATGGGTAAACTGAAGAGATTATCACTGAAGTATACATTTCTTAGGACTAACATCAGAAAATTTATTTATTATTAAATTAATAAAATAACCAAATGATGTACTGAACTGTTAAATGAAAAATGTAAAAGTATGCAAAATTTATTATGCTTCTTTTTTGAAATTTTACGAAATATTTCGTAAACTGTACGAAATTTGTCTTTAATTTACGAAAATTTTCGTAAAATGCACGAAAATCTTTTGTAATATACGAAGTGATCAGTACGACGGTTTAGTTTTTTTTTTCTTCAATTGCAGTTATACTTTGCTATGCATTTCAGTATTAATAACTCAATTAGCTCATAAATATTTAGCATAAATTGCTAAATAAGCGCAAACCAGACTTATAGGTGATAAAATAATTATGAATGCTTTAATTTATAATCAAATTTAAAATACAATTTTATTTGAATTTTAATGCCATTTTAAATAAAAATTTAATAATAAAAATTTTCACTTTAAGTACGCTTTCTGTACAAAAAAAACAATGGTCAATGTACGAGCAGATGAAGAAATCGAAATAATTGAAATGCACGGGTTCAATAAATTTCAATATTTTTTTTTTCTTTTATTGTTGTTATTTTGCATATAAAATCGAAAAACGAGATAGAAACAAAGCGAAAAAGAGAGAAAATTAAATGGAATAGAATGCCAACCAAAAAAAAAAAAAAAAAAAAGGAAAAAAATTGACGAAGTAGAACACCAAATCACTCAAATTGATTGCTTGGCACTTTGAAAATTTTATGAAATGATTGAAGACAATGCGCTGAATTGAACAAAAATGTGCTTCTAAGCTTCACAAATATGAAAATGAACAAATACAAGTACAGATACATAAAAATATGCACATATATGTATGTATATAAAACTATCTATCTTCACATATCTAGTAGTGCATAGTATGACATTCATATAGAAAATTCTATATATATGCATTTAGCCAATCAAATATAAGACAGACAGACAATTTAAAGATACATAGATAGAGAGTTATGTAGCGAGATATATGCATTTTGATGTGTTTAATATTATAAAAGAAAAAAGTTTGCAATTGAAATCTAAGAAATTTAATTTAAAAAAAAAAGATACATTTAAAAAAAAAAAAAAAAATTCAAATGAAATCCAATAAACCAAAAATTTTCAAAGAAATATTTGTTAAGCTTATCTTATAGATACATATTGTAGATTTATGTACATACACATATGTATCTACAGATCTACAAGTATAGAATAGAATAGAATAGCATAGCTTACTTTAGTTTATAAAATAAATAAATTTAATTGAATATCTGTTCAATGAATTAATAAATATTGCCACTTTTTGCAATTCGTTTACTTTTCAATTTAATTTGAAATGTATTTAAACAGCATAGATATGTAAGTACTCGTAAGATATACTACCTACTCGTATATGCATCTAACATAATTCATTATTTTCATAGAGAATTTTTAAATGGTTTATGTAGTTTGTATTCTGCTTCTAATTGCTAAATTTGAAATTAAACAAAAATTTTACAAAAAAATATTTGCAGCTATGTAGACTCTTTAAAATAACTCTGTACAATATAAAGTAAGGTAAAGATACAGATAGATGGACACACTTAAGCACAAGGACAAAATAAACGAAAGATATATAACATAGATAGAGTGAGAGACAGAGAGGGAGAGAGAAAAGACTAGAATAGATCATCTGTAGTCCAGCTTACAAACAAAAAAAGCGCACAATTACAACAGACACTTACAATTAGGTCAGTTGCAACCAAAAAAAAAAAATGAAGAAGAAGAACAAAAAAAAAAAAAGAATATTTAACACAAAATAAATATTTGAAGCAGAATTTAAAAAACAAGAACAAATAAGTGAATAAAAAGGCATTAGCTTTAGTAAAAACCGAAACGCTTATTCGCTTCAGAATAAAATTGTCATCAAAAAAGAGATCATTTAACTTTCTAATTTACGTTCTTGAAATCGTTTTGTCTCACAAAAGGTTTCAAAGACCGCACCGCCAGTTCCATCGATTACTTTTCCATTTAATTCGATACTTTAAATGTTTGATAATTTGGGATAATCGAAAAATTTCATCAGTATTATTTGTTTTTTTTTAAAGTTGAGCGAAGAAACAATCTAACAAACGACAAAATCTGCATACAAAATACATTTACATATTGTATATACCCATACTGTGAAGGGTATACATACTTACAATGAACATTACACTAAAGTAAATGAAAAGCGCTAAAATTGTTGCAGTCAAAATTACTAGAGCGAAGCTAAAGCAACACAGTGAAAGCGACAGCTGTGGCGGCTGTAGTTGTGGCAGTCAGTCATGGCTGTGGTTGTGTGGCATGCAACAGAAAGCGTTGACACTGACTAAAAGTCCACATGCTGCCGCTGCTGCTGCTGTTGCTGTTGCTGCTGTTGCACCACTAGACAAGCACTGATGAGGTAAGGTACAACATAGTTGATTCAGGGGCTGCCTGCCTGCCTGCCACTACAGTACAAAGCGAAAAAGAGCGCCCTCAATCAACATGCATAAAAGATAAATGCCACAGAGCATGCAGGCAAGCAGGCATGCAACACAGAGCAGTGGAGTAAACATTGGCAGCAATAGCAGCAGCAGCAGCAGCATCATAAACGAACTTAAATTATTCAGACAAGGCAAAACACTTGATGTCCTAATGGTGTTTACTTTACTGATTATAATGTCATGAATGGCGGTGATAATACGTTTAAGGATATGCGTCACATGAAATGCTAAAATGGCGACAGACAGCGACAGCCATTTTAATTTTATGAGATACACGCTTCTTTCATTCAAGCAAAGTTTGATCTATTCGACAGTTTAGATTAGAAGAATATGCTGCTTGCTGCTTGCTACTCACGCTTTACGTTTTCACTTCGAAATGTTTTAAAAGAAGTACGAGTATGCTGCTTCTGCATTGGAAATTCGCTGCTGTTTGTCTTTGACGCTGTTGGCTATGCTGGCTATGAATTGCATTGAAACAAACTTTTGTCTATTATAGAACGCAGCACATCTGCTGCAGCAGCTAGCTAAGCATGTTGGCAAACATAGTGAAAAGAAAGGCAGCAGTTTAACTATCTGTCAGTCAGTCAGTCAGTCAGTCTCTATGTTGCTTTGTCTATCTTACTGTCAGACAGTCTGTCTGTCCGTCTGTCTATCTTTATATCTGTGTAGAAAACACCTTCATCGTCAGCATCCTTATATGTTGAGTTAACTCAGTTTAGTTGAACTGAACTGAGCTGAACTGAACTGAACTGAAATAGCAGCAATAGTAGCCAACGAGATGAGATGAGGGCTTAACACGAGGCAATAATATTAAAGGTACACATGAGGCAACTTGCTGCAACTGCTGTGCTGCTGCTGCTGCTGCTGTTGCTGTTGCTGCTTTAACTAATGGCAGCTAGCTGTATGGCTGAATGGGTGAATGGCTCACTGGTTGTTGCCTATTGTAAATGCAATTGATGCAACTATCAGTTAAAGAAATCGTCTGTCGGTAGATAGGGAGTCATTGAGATACAACTCTGACAGTAAAGCTATCTTGTTTTGCTTTTACAGCAATCAACTTATCTTTTACTACGAGGTCGCATTGAATTTCATTGAGTGCTGAACGAGAAAGAGAGAGCAAGAAATATAAAAAGAAGTAAAAAAAAAAAAAATGGCGTTGTTATGCACCATCATCAAAAGACATTAAGTGAGTACTTTGAATCTTAAATTATTTTTCAAGTGCAGCAAACTTCCCAATTACTGTATACAATATATATGAATTATTTATATAGCTAATGTGCGTGTGTTTATCTTTGTATTTATGTATCAAAAGGTGTGCATATTAATTGACTGTTTGTTTGTTTGTTTCTTTGTTCAATTAATTAATTGCTTGATAAAGCAATTATTTAAGTAATTGAGACATACTCGTACAGAAGCACATTAGCTGCATTAAGATGTACCCTTTTGTATGTGTTAAACAAATAGATAAGCAGCTTTATAATAAACGTAATTGAATATCGAAACTTATAATAATAATTTATGCCTTATTAATTTGTTATGCATGTATTTAGCGCTACACAGAAAATATAAGAGTCACAAAATTGCATACTTAAATTAAATGCAAAATTCTTGATTCGATTTGGCCACCTTCGGCGACCTTAAGTAACAAATTAATTCACTTTAAGCAAAAAAAAAAAAAAAAAAATATTTCAATCACAAATTTCGATAATCATTGATTTTAGAACAAATTAATTTTTATGATTTTTTTTTTGATATAAGCTGTTGAGGGGAAAAAAAAGGAAATTTATTTCAATCCTTAATTTAAGTCGATAATTTTTGACTTATTTTAAGTTTAGCATTTTTCTTTCTGTATTCGTTTGCTTGCAGCGTAACACGATAACAAAACAAATTGCAGATAATAATAATGAAATCGGTTCATATGTGTGCAAATCGTGCCAGAAAACCAGATACGTTATGTGCAACAATCGCGACCATACCCACAGCACATATATTGTATATTGCCCAATAAAGCGTTTTAGATGAAACTAAATAAAATGCAAAAGTATATTCACAGTGGAAAAATATTAAAAAATGTATATACCATGTATAAAGATACTTCCATGCAAATTTTGCTAAAACAATTTACATCAAAACAAATGAATTTTTTGCATCTATACATATAAAATAATGAAAATATTTCTATGTCCGCTATGGACTTTGAAACTAACCAACAGATTTTAACCCAACTGGTCTCATTTCCCTAGTTACGACTGAACTAGGGAATTTTCAGAGCCAATGTTTCTTTCAAAATTTTTTTATTAGCCGTAAACTAAAAAATCGAAGTTTTTGCATTGAATCCACATGGGACCACCTCTGGATCGAATCTCAAAAAGTTAATTTTTTTTTAGAATCAGCTCGACAGTGAGTTAACATGCCCATGTTATCGTCCTGTCTGTCTGTTTGTTTTGCTATCTCACAGCTTTCTTTTTATATCTAAAAGATATTTTGAATCTAAAAGATAATTTATGTAATGTGCAGCAACATTCAACTTAATTTTATTAGATTTTTCCACGATTTTGTCCATTGTAAAGCGCGCTCATCGAAGGGAAAAATGTTAAAGCGCATAAAACTGCAAACAACAATTGTGTGCAAGTCGAAGTATTCACAAATTGGTAGATGGATGAGTCTGATGGACCAGGAATGGATGAACGAATGAACGAATGAATGAATGAATTGTTGCATGTATGTACTAAGTAATTGTTGTTGTTGTTGTTGCTTGTTGCCGCCTGTTGCCATTTTAAGTCTGAATAAATTGCTTTGGTTGCGTGTTACTAAATTGGCAATTAGTCAACTGTCACCTGTCAGCGGCAATGGAATGCCAACATTAGCAGCAACACAGAACAGCAAAAGCAACACAGCAAAAACAAGAACAATAATAAAATAGCTGAAAGCCAAAAACCAAGCCAAATACTTACATTTTTGTTGGAACAACAATTTTGTTGCATGATTTGAAAGTGACATTATCTAGCATCAATTTTCTTCTTTTTAATTTTTTTTTTTTTTTTTTTTTTTTTTTTTGAACTGCATAATTTTAACAAAAAAAATGGTAAAAGTTTTCAATGAAAATTAAACAACAAAAATGAAAAGAAAAGTTGAGAAAAATTTAAAGAATATTTATGTCGTTCCTAATGATAAAAACAGGTCAACGACACTGAGGTAAGTAGAAAGTGCAACCGCAGCACAACAACAACAACAAAACAAGACTGAAACAAAAAAAAAATATGAAAAATTAACAACGTCGCGACACCAGAGAACCCAAAAACAGCTGCCATCAACAAGCTTTTTACTTGCTCTTAGTTATTCATTCATTCATTCTATCTTTCTCTATCTAACACACTGATTATCTTGTCTCAAGTTTCTTTCTCTCATTCTCTAAGAACGAGAAACGAACACCTTTGCTGACTACTTTTCGCTTAAGTATGACTTTGACTGCAATTTTAGATGTTGTCATATTACTTGTACTCAAGTTGTAATTTATGCACTTGTCTACAGTCTACTTCATAATTAAAGATACAATATAATAGCTACTAGACTAGATTATGATATGACAACAAAAACAAAAACAAAAATTGTCTTATAAAAACAACACACTGTACAATATGCTTGCAAATGCTATTTATATATATTTTTTTTTTTTTTAACTATCTACGTGTATGCATGTATTTGTGAGTGGAAGTGTTCTTGTCTATCTGTGCAACTTAAGTAGCGTGAAGTATGCTACAAAAAAAAAAAAAAACAAAAAAAGAAAAAAACTGAAAGACGAAACCGACTCAAGAGGCCATACAACAATTGTCTCTCATCAGCAACAACATTGTATGACAAATGCAACGCATATTGCACAGGATGCAATGTGTGTTTCTTTTGTTGTTGTTGCTGTATCTTTATCGGTTGTACGTACTTATTATTATGACTGGTATTCTTTGCTGCATAAGTATATAATCCCAGGTATTATGTATGTGCATAAAAAACTTTCAGTAGCTATCATAAATAGTTTTTCTACTCAGTCATCTTACTCATTTATAAAAATATTTTTCTTTTCAGAGTAGAACACTTTAATGGAAATACTAGGAAAAAGCGTAAAATTTTCGAATTTTTCAGTACATTAAAAGTATAAATTATAAATACGTCGTATAGCACAAAATTTACATTAGCAAATACGAAAATAACCATAATAGTGTGCAATAATAAATTGCATTTTGGGCATTCGTATTAATGACCAAATCTCGGCAAAAGTTTAGCTCAGCTCAGCACAGCAGTGACTGTTCAGCGCTGTATTTGTTTATGTATTATAAAATTCCACAGCACAGTTAATTAGTGCAATATTTTGTAATATATTTTATGCCAGTTTTGTAAACTGCTCTATGCAGTTATTTAGAATTCTTCGTTGGTTTTAACTTATTTTTTTTTTTTTTTAGAAGTGCTACAAGTTCCTTGTCCAACTTGTAGCGAACAATTTGGTTACTTATTCAGTAGTGATATTTATTTTACTATAAAAGAAATGGTTTAAATGACGCCAAAGGCATTCCAACCAATCAACATTTTTCCTGAATGTTTGGGACCTTGAATTAACCCTGTATCCGTTTTTATACCCTACATCCAATGTAGTAGGCATGGTATACTCTATAAAGAATAAATATACTTGATCAGCATTGAAAGGAGACTCGATTTAGCTATGACGATCTGTCGTCCGTCCGTATGTCATGCTTTTGGACATGCTGTAGTAAATACCCATACTTCAAACTTAGACTCTCCTGTTCGGCTAGGCCACTAATTGACCGGAAGCGGTGGTATTGGAAGGAGCTTATTCTGGAGAATACAGCGTGTGAGGTAGGACTGCCCATTTCAGCCCCATTTAAGTTTTAACCGTTTTTGCATCTGTCGCCGAGCGTTGTCATGCTGCAAAATTACTTTTTTTGCTACTTTCTTCGTATTTCGGCCGGTTTAGCCCGTTAGAGTTTCCACATAATCGTCTCATTCGATTTGAGAAGCTCGTAGCTAATCACGCCGCGCTGTTCCCAACAAATAAATTCGATCATTCGTTGGAAACTAAAATATTGTTTTATATACTCGTGACGACATCTTATGGGCAACGATCTTTATAAATTTAGGTTACACCAATTTATGCCGTTGTGCTTCGCCTAGAAAGTTCATCAGCTTTGCAGTTTCTCTCTCTTATCGCCTGGCAACCAAATGAGATGAACACTATCGTTCTGAACTAACTCATTTAGTGATCTGCGGCATTCATTGTTTCATGGCTAGACAGGAGTCATGCTGTCATCTCTTACTGAGTCTACATTTGAAGCCTAGATTCTTTTTAGAAACCTTCTAAAATATCTTAAAATGAATTATTTTCCTTAGTTCCATTTCATGTGTATTTTCCTTTACGTCTATTTATGTTTTTAAAAGTTTAAAATTTTATTGCAATTTTCCCATAGGACTAATATTTTTTACGGCAAATGTGTTGCCAAATAAAATAAATTGTCTGTTAATGTGGCGTCATAACACAAAAACACAAAAGTTTCCTTAAGATGTAAAACTTTTATCAATCAAAAGAATATATTATACAAAAATTAAATTAACAAAATAGTTTTTGCCATTGTCGTTCATACAAATGGGCGCATAATAAAATTTATTATTGTAGCTAGGTAGGTGTAGTTAGGTACTACATATATGCATGTATGTCATAAAGACAAATTATGTTTTTAATTAATCATACGCAATGTAAGTCAGTGTGAAATACAGCAGAACGAAGGCAAAGTGTACCAATGTGTATCTGTGCGATTGTGTGCAAAAAGTAATAAAAAAAAGTGCCTACACACACACACTCAACACTCAAGACACAAATAAACACTTATGTAGATACACACACACATACAAACACACTTAAAGTCTTACATACATACAAACATATATATGATGATGCAGAAGTACAAAAAAGCAGCAGCAGCAGCAGTAGCAACTGTAACGGTAACGTTTGCCTTTGCTACAGCTGCAACAACAACAACAACAACAACAATGAGAAGAAGAAGAAGAAGAAACACGTGGTAAGTACTCATAAATAAAAAGGACACACAAGTGTTTCCGGCTGTCAGAAACTGTTTGAGAACGACAATGTCGACTTACAGACACGCTGCATGAGTTTTGATGAAACAGAAGACAAGTGTACAAAAGAGACAACATGATTATTTGTATAAGGTGCGATCTATCTGTCGTTCGTTCGTTCGGTCGTTAGGTGGGTCTATCTCTTTCTTATTTGTACATTTTCTTATTATTGTATTTAGTTGCTGTGTTGTGGCTTTTCTTATTGTCAGTGTTGTTGTTATTATTTTTATTGTTTTTCTGCTTCTTCTTCTTCTTGCTGATGTTTAGCATTGTGTTTGTTATTGTTATTATTGTTGTGGTTGTTGTTGTTGTTGTTTTTATTGTTGTCGTGTGAATCCTTAAATTAGCAAAATTATGGCTACTTATGCGGTTAAGCGTTTTCTTGGTATTTATGATGTGCCGCACACACACACACCGCAAACAGATTTATATATAATAAATTAAATTAATAATATATGTTACCCGTCGTTGCTCAGATTTCAAAAAACTTTAGCTTAGTTTTTGGTAAAACAAATTTAAAAAAATTTCTTTTCTTTATGCTCAAAAAGAAGTTCTCAAACCTAATAACTTGTATGCGCTATTCTGTTCTGCATACAAACATTAAAATTTAATATAATTTTTGTCTTTTTGCATACAATACATACAAAACATAATTCGAATGCGACAAGATACAAGATACAAAATCATTGCCAGTGGCTTTCGGTATTTAATATGCTCATTAAAATCTATAATTTATTATTGGCATTTAGTGTAGAAATAAACACAAACAAACACACACACACACACAAACACAAACACGCATACACATAAAGCCTATAAGACGCAGAACAAACACATTTGGCGATTTCGGTTTTATTTGGTTATGGTCAATTTGGACAATTTAATGAAAATCTTATTAGGCTAAGGTTTTGTGGCAAATATAAATTGAAATAAGAATGCTCAGATTTTGTACACAAAATTATACAGTGTTTCTCAATAGGTAGGGTAGCATTTTGAAAGCTGATAGCGGCCATCTTGGATTTTAGAAATGTGACAAATGTTGATATTTGTGTTAAAAACAAAATTGTCTTAAGTCATAAGGGCCATACTTTTTTTCTACAAATTTATTTTGGTTAATTTTAATGTTTAAATGTTTTAAAGTTACAAAACTGTTTCAATATCCTTAATTTTTTTTATCGAAAGAACTTTTCATAGGAAACTAATACAAAAGCTATTTGTATGCAGCATCTTTGTATCGCTTCAAACGTGCGAAACAAATAGCGTTTCACATTACAGCGTAATAAACTCTTGGAAAACTTCGAAAAAAAGAAGAACTGTTTTGTTGCATGACAAAACAAAAATAAGTTGCATTGAATCGATTTTGTATTATATTTCCGTACAAGCTTAACATTATAAAAAATAATATAAGGATTAACTAAAGTATGAAAAATCTGAAAGAGTCTTAAACTATATGCTTCACGTTTGTCATTGATAACCAAAATCAAAGATAAAAATAAAAAATCTTTAGATTAAATTTGATGTCTGAAATATATACCTACACATGCAATTTATAGTTGTAGACTACAATTATGAAATTTAAAAAAAAATGCATATATTTTGTTGATTTTGTAGTCGAATAAATGATATCTTTTATTTTTATTTATTTATTTTTTTTTTTTTTTTGAGTTGTATAAGCTTCCATTAACCTGTTTCACAATTTGCAATAATAACAAAAAACTACCATAAGAAAAAAGCAAAATGAAAAGGAAAAAAAGCATACACAGAGTCCGAATTGAATCATCTTTTGCGGCTGATACAATACTCTATCCATCTATCCATCTATCTATCTATCCATCTATCTATCTACTCGTATCTATCTATCTGCTTGTACTTGTACATTGGAGTACATTGATGCATGAATCAAATGCGCATAATGCATGATAATCCTAGTTTTAGAGCAGTTATCAAAATGCTCTCTGCACGAGTGAATTGGCTAACAACAACAACGACAACAACAACAACATGACTACTACTACGAAAATGTTAGTTGAAACTTCAAGCCGACTGCATGTTTTTGTTCAATTAGATTTTGCAACAGAAAAATCTCGTAGATATATACTATATTTCTTGTATTGCTTAAATGTGCAAAGACAGTGAGCAACGCTCTGCTGTAAACCTATTTAGTCCAGTTTATATAATATAAAAAGATATACATTCATATATAGTATATAGCTCTTTCTGTCTTTCTAAATGCTTACGCTGCTGCAGCTGCTGTTGCTGTTGTCCATCGAATCTTCATCATTTTAACTCATAACGAATTTATACCAGTTGCATCTATGCACAAAATACTAGATGCATCTTATATTCACTTGCCAGCATCTTGTACGACAAATGATTTCGACATTTTGCGGTTGTTTGTTTTTTTTTGCCAAAAAAAAAAAAAAACCCATACACATATGTGTGTATGTGTGGGCGTCAACGAGTCTTGTTTTTTTTTTTTTTTTGCAGATATGTATATATTTTTGTGTTTTTAGCTTATTTCAAAGGCGAGTTATGCACATTGACATAAAATAGTAAAAAATGTATCTATGTCCGCTAAGGACTTACAAACGATACAAGCGATGAGTTCCAAACCGGAGTTATTTGAAAGAAATTAGATCAAATATCATTATAGACCATTTAAACAATACACATTCGGTTTATTTATGAAGTCGATTTTCGATTTATCCGCTACAAAAATTTTATGTTTTTTTTATTTGTTTTTATACTAGCCCCAACACATTGTGAGACCACTGCAATCAAAAAACACCAACAAAAAAAAAACAGTAAAAAAAACTGGTATTTTTAGTGCTTTTCTGTGTATTTTCATGTCAGCCCCAAAAATATTTTGGAATCGCTGCAATAAAAAAAAAAAAAAACAAAAAACAGAAAAATTCCACAGAAAAGAGCTTCAACAGCACAAATAAAACAGCAGATACGTAACGTAAAGGAGTCGAAAGAGCAGCCGAAACGTTCGCATTCACATCGATCTTTGGATCAAAATTATTAATTGAAAATTTTGCCCAATCAACCCATCGATCGAAACAAGTCTGAAAGAAAATTCATTGGCTTGGAAAATAACTTTCCATTTGTCTGTTCGATTTCATTTGACTGGGAGCTTTGTAATTTGGATTATCGTTTCACCTATCATTCTAATCTGACGAAGGATCCAAGACTAGTGGGGATCATCTAAAGCTTTGATAAACAAAATATTTTTCTGAATTTTATTTTTGTGCGTTACCTTTCAGATTTTTTTTTTTTTTTTTTTTTTTTTTTTTTTTTAATGCAACTATTTGTTGTAGCATGCATTTTAACATTGATATTCAGTGTGGCTTGACAGTCGAGCACGAGCACGAGCACGAGCACTCGATGTGCCTTCAATGTGTTGTGTCGTCTTTAGCATTCTCTTTACACTCTTCGAATTTTTTTTTTTTTTTTTTGTGTACTCGCATTGCACGGTACGCTTCGGTACGTTCGCCCGTTTGGTTCAATGCACTTAGCTGAGCATTGAACTCGGCAACATTTATATTTGCTTTCTATCTCTTTTATTTCATGTTCATGTACTATGGCTATCTCATACTTACATATACAATATATTGAATTTGGCGACATATGTATGTGCATATAAAATGTTGCCAATATGAAGGGCTAAAGGACATACATAATACGTTTTATGTAGTAAGGTTGCAAGTGTAAATGTATACAAACATTCGATATGTATGTATGTACGTATGTATGCAATGTCTTAAATCTCATTTCCTCTCACTACTATGTACTTCTCTACTCATTGTTAAGTTTCGTTTTCAATTTTGGCATTGGACCAATAAAACGCATTAAACGATAATACAGTAAGCGCATATATAACGCTTTACATGCACTCAACTCGACTCAACTCGACACGACACAACTCGACTCGACTCGTCTCGACTCAATTCAACCAAACTTTGTTATACAAAAAATACAAAAAAAAAAAAAAAATATAGAAGAAAAACAAGTACAAAACTTGGATTCTGCTCGATTTCAGTTTTGCACTCTTTTAGCTTTCAGTTTTTATGCTTTGTGTGTGTGCATAATAAGCTCATTAAAGCCAGCCTAAACTAAACTATTGTAGCAAGTTAAACTTGGCACAGGACGCCTTCATTAAATTTTCAAAGATACTCGTTGTAGCTATGCACAATATATAAAACTTGGTCGTGCAATTCGACTACTTTGTTCCTTTTCTTTTCTATTATTTTCTTTTTCTTTTATTTTTTTTTTGTGTTTAAGTTTAGCTAAGATGCCGCATACATTGTAAAAGGATATGACTGCATGAAAGGATATTGTATGAAGGTAGCGGCTAACCACGTAGAAAACTTCGATATAAAGTGTTTGTGTTTGTTTGTTTGTTTGTAAGAACATACACACATACTTACACAGTTATTAGCATAATCAGTTTGGTTATAGTAAAAAACCGAAAAAAAACATGAAAATGAGAATGACAAAGTGAAAAAACGCGAAAAAGCATATAAAATGTATAAAAACGTACAATAAAATACGGGCAAGTTTTAATCAGGAGACTATAAAAACCATGAACAAAAAATATGTTACCATTGAGTATATACCTAAAATCATGATCAGCACAAAGAGAAAGGACGATGTGACCTTTCTTATACCTATCACACATAGTGCTTCAGTTTGTCGTAAACTATTTAACGCATTATCGTAGACTCTATAAAGTATGTCTATTCTTGATCAACTGAATGAAATACAATCCAAGTCGTCTTCGAATAATGTGTATAGATATAAAATTTGTTTAGTTGCACTTCTACAATGCATATCACTCTTTGAATTATCCATAAATAAACAAAAATACTTGTAATTCGCAGACAGTTTTACACATTGTTTGAAAGGATATATTATATTTATCAGAAACTATGAAATTTTATATGAAAAATGAAGTGATTTGTAAAAAATATAGTCAAACTTCTTCTTAAGCAACCAATGTTCTCAGCTCTATACATGATTCAAGTAGGTTATAGCCCCACTCAAACTGAACTTACATATTCATTTGAGAAAAGTTAATCTAATCATCGTGTGACGGGTATTAACACTTTGGTTCCACCGAAGCTAACGTTTCTCCTGGTTTTTTTTTTTATTAGTTTTTAATCATAAATGTCTCCGAAAGACCGGCTAATATGGAATGCTTTTATGACAAAATTGTTGTCAAAAGCAGAACATCTTTCTTTTCAAATTAAATTTCCAGTCAAATTAAAAAAATGTGTTAAGGCGCAACATATCAAATTATAAAATTATTTTGCTCTTTAAACAATTTTCAAAAAATTCTAAATAAATAAATGCCAAAGACTATAATAAAAACACATCATAGTGCATTGTCTACAAAAAAAAAAAAAATAATAAAAAAAAATAACAAAAAAAGTTTATAGGCAACCAAAAATTTAAAAGTGCACAACGCACAGTCAACTGTTTTGCATGCTGCACACAGAGTGGAGATATTCAGATACAATAACAAAATTAATATTAAAAATAAACATAAAAAAAGTTCGGTGCAGAATTTAATATTGCAAACGAGTGAAAGTATCTAAACGCTGCGCAAAGCAGAAATTGTCGGCAATGGCGTGGCACGGGTTGGGGCGCTACGCTGAGCGACGCTGTATAATATTTAATAAATTATGCAAAGTAACGAACTTTTTGTTTTTTTTTTTTTTTTTCTTTTTATGCGCGGCATGGCGTAGCGTTTTGTGTGGCACGAGTGCAAAAGAAAAGAAACAAATCGCTATAAGGATGCAGTTCAGAGAGAACATTTTGTATAAAATGCTGTGGGCATTCACTGGCAGCCAACTAACAATGCACAGGCACAGGCACAGGCGCAGGCACATGTTTAGCTGAGGGCAATGAGCCACGTTGCTGCATATGGAAATTCTGCTCTTGAATGGCTTCAACTTGCAAAAATGCCAGTGTAAAATTATTACAACTGCAACCACATACTCCAACTCAAATGCATATGAATATGTTTGTGTGTGTTTGTGTGTGTGTGTGTGTGTTAATACACATATAGCTAAAGGATTAAACCAGTTTGCATGTGTTAATATATGTATGTATATATCACTCCTTGTGTCTGTATGTGTCTGTGTGTATGTGTGTGTGTTCATTTTGGCCAAACGCTTTCATTTAACTTCAATGCATATTTTTCCATATTGAATTTAAGTTTTTTTAACACTTTATATATACATGTGTGTGCTTGTGTGTGTGTGTGTGCATTTTGCTATTGTTAAAAACTCTTTATAAAATAGTTCATACGGTCTTATTAAATATGCATGCATACATTATGTTCTTAATAAGTGTTAAATACTCTACAATCGTATGCATTGCTTAGTTAGATTGAGCTAGTCATGAGGTATTTGAAACTTTTTGGCTTAGCGTTTATGCTGATCAAGTTTATATATGCTATATGTATGTAGCCACTTCACGGAATCTCCCATACTATATATAGTAAAATGTCGGTTAAACACTTTTGCTTATTTGTAGGGTAAAGTTGTTATTTACAACATTAAAATAGAACTCTGATTGCAGTTGTCTATGAACCTTTTTTTAAGTTATTTATTTGTTTTTTTAATAAAACTTTTTTTTTTTTTTTTTGGGGAGAAAAATATTAAAATTAATCATACGCGATGTTGTGCGAAAAATATTTTATGTTTCAATAATATAAAGAAAAATATAACAAGTAAAAACCTTAACTTCGGAAGCACCGAAGATCAAATAACACGAAACTTATGTTATAGTCTCCCGATCCTTGTCATATTGGAAGCATATTCATGAGGATAACCATAAAATTGATTTAGCCCAGATTTGAGTGAATATATCCATAAAAAAGAACTATTTTCAAACAAAAAACTGAAAAATGGCTGTCTAGGGGCTATATCTAAAAATGGGCGTGGCACCTTAGCTCTAACATAAAAACTGCCTAGGAGTACAAAAAGCCTAAGCTTCTAGTTTCAGGCCAATATCTTTAAAACTTTCCGAGAAAAACGCATTGCAACAGACAGACGGACATGGCTAAAACGCCTCCTTTGTGCGTTACAAACTTTCCGACAAACTGATAATACCCTTCACACTATGTGTAGTGGCTATAAAAATATGTAGGTATACTTATATTATCTTTTAATGTTGGCATTTTATATAATAATAATATAAGAGCATCATTTTTTCAAGTCCTTCGAATGATGCGTTTAGTTAAGTGCAAAAGAGTGCAAAAGAATTCGCATTTTATTTAATTTTTTTTTTTAAATATTTTATTTCAAGGGCGTTATTTACTGCCACTTATTTCCCATAAAAGCAACAAAAACGAAGTAAAAGCAGTAAAAATAACAACAAAAACAATAATGGCGACAGTAGTCACAAACAGAGACTTGCAACAACAACAACAGCAACAACAGCAACAACAAAAAAGCAACAACAATAATATGCAGCAATTGCAATTGCAATGTTAAATTTATTGTTGCTGTTTTCTATTTTTGTTATTGCCTGCTTTGTTTTTATTTTTATTGTATTGTTTTGTTGTTGTCGTTGCTGTTATACTTGTTGTTGTTGTTGTTTTGTATTTACACTTCTTGTAGTTGTTGTTGCTGTTTTTTTTTTTTTTTTTTTTTTTTTTATTTTTTATTTTTTTTTTGCATTTGAAGTGGCTAAAACACAAAAACGTAATTTATTGTTGCTAAATGTTTTTTTAAAAAGGCCATTTACCATTTACGCTCAATTCCAGGCCCAGGCGAGACATTGAAACATATACGAAGGGGTTAATAAACGTTTAAGAGATTTTATTTAATTTAAAGTAAATTTTGCTACAGCTAGCACTAATACAAAATCGCTCAGATGAAGTAGATAAACAGATTAATGAGGCGTTTTAGAATGTGTTGTGGACAGTGTTTTGGCAATATACTCCGCAATGGAGTGAACCATAATGTTTCTGATAATTGAGTAATTCTATTAACAATGAGAATCCAGTGCGAAGATATTTAGAAACCATCTAAGCTTCTGTTAAATTTGAGCAATCTAAAAACCTTTCGTGCTGGAATATTTTATGAATATTTCAAATTGTACATAAATATTATTGTATCATAAGCATTAATAATGTATTAAATTTTACAACGAGTTTTATGATTTTATATGAATTTAATTTTACTACAAAATGAAACAACAACAACATCAAAATTCATTTATTTCAAGTGCCAAAAAATACCACAAAAAATTGTTCCTTTTCAACACTTCTATGCACAAAAATGTTGTTACAAACGTTTGCACTTCTGCTTTTATGCACTCATGGAAGAGCTCGTGAACAGCACAAATATTTTTCAAATAAAAATAAATACAATAAAATTTTTGTTAGCACACTCGTTTAGAAGAAACATATTGTCATTGTTTTTTTGTTGCTGCTGTTGTAAAATAAATGCGCTAAATAAATTTTGAATGACATTATTTATGTACACAAACACAGACAAACATACATATGTACATATATGTACACACATTCACACACACACACACATATGTACATACAGTTGTGTCATTTCATTTGTGCATATAATTTACATACGCTTAAAATAAATTACGCATACGAAGCGTTGTACTTTATGCATTACATACATTTAGGTCGGCACATTGAAAATTATTTGAAATAATTTGGCACAAAAATACAACAATTTTCAAAATATTTTTAAAGTTAAAACAATTTTGTTCTTAGTTTTAATTAAATGCAGCAAAGTTCATTGCACCACAATATTGAATAAGTTTTCTTTTTTTTTTTTTTTAGTGTGCAACGTGCAACAGCTTCAGCAAGCTAACGGCTAAAATCGACTTTACTGATTTGTCAAAGTCAAATTCAACGCTTAGTGCACTTTTCTAGACATACAAACACAATATATCATATATATAAATATAGTATATATCGAGATATCGATTTTTCTCTGAATTACAATAGAGATAAATACTTACATACCTAAGAAAGCAAAAGAGTAGAAAAACTTTTGCAACTAATTCAACTAAGTAAAGAAGAAAAAGAAAAGAAGTAAAACAGCAAAGAGAAAAAAAAAATCATTGAAGCATAAAACATGCAGCATCAGCATTGAATGCTATCGCCTACAAAATTGCCAATGCCGCACTTCGCTGGTTTAAGAAATAGCTTCAATAGCTTCACGATCGAAACGAAATGAAGTGGAGTGGAATGGCAAGTGGCAGTGACAGTGGCAATAGCAAAAGCAATAGCGAACATTAAGTAACCGCAAAAAGTTTGCCACCAAATTGCATGAAAACTGCAAACTGAGAACTGAACTGAACTGAACCGAACTCTTGGCGGTCGATTAAAATGTCTCGAGGTAGTGCATTGGCGCAGACGAAGTGGCAACACATCAACAGCAAAAGCAAAGCAGTAGTCAGCCTAACATATACATATGCACATACATACATACATATCTATGTACATATGTATATGTATATGTAGCGAAAGCAAAAACACGCTTTTTGAGTCACCGAAAGCAGCAAATTTGACGATGACAAAAAGGATCTAAAATCTAAAGTGTGTGTTGCATGTGCTACAATGTTGCAGCACAAAGCGCTATTTTGTTATTCTTTTTTTTTAGTTTTTTTTTTTTTTCTTTTTCTTTTTTTTTCTTTTTGTTCCTTTGCACATTTTAACTTAGCCGTTGTGGCACGTGCGAATGTTTGAGCTGCTGTCATTGCACGCAAAAGCATTTTTGACATTACCATGTTGCAGCGACATGTCGCATGAGTAGGCAATGCATGCCAATGTATGTTGCAGCATAATGTTGTTATAGGCGTGGCGTATAAACCAGCAACAACAACAACAACAGTTTTAGGCTCTGCTACAACACGACGATTTGACATTAAACTGAAATATGTGCAATACAAGAGTAAAACGTACGTTTTTTTAATGCAATTCTTTTTGTTGTTGTTGCTGTTGACATTGTTATCAATTTTAATGTTCCAAATTTTAACAGGCTTTAAGATTTTACACAAAGAAAATTTGTATATCTCTTCATTTTGTTTTGTAAATCATTCAAACTATATCGTCCCAGCGGGAAAGTCATCAATGCGGCATTAATGCTGCGGTGATGACTAATCTCTTTACTGAAGGACATATTGACGACAGCAACATACAAGTCGTTGACGACATTTTCAGTTGATTGTCGCACGTTGTTTTGGTTAACATGTCTTGCAGCACTTCATGGCTACATTTGCAATACTTCATGCATGACATGTCTTGCAAGACTTCATGCATGACATGTCGTCAGACTTTATGCCTGACATGTCTTGCATGACTTCATACATGACATTTATTCTTAAAACTTCATGCATGACATGTCTTGGAAGACTTCATGCATTGTTCATATCTTTCAAAAACAACCGTTTACGATATTTGCATGCTGACCATTATCAGTTATGAGCAATCTTCAAACGATAATTTTCCTAAACTGTGACCATTCTGCTTAACGATCACCATTGGTTACACAACCGACGACATGTCACCAATCAGTCATTAGTGACCTAGTCATCAAAGGAAATTTTTTCCGCATGGGTTTTACATTTTCTAATATTTTTATATCATTTAACCATATCGATTTATTATATGAGTAATGTATTTCGACCTTCGATCATTTTTTAAGGGAGTTTATAATTTTATTTATAAAGTTCCGTGTTGTTGTATTGCATAACGTAAATTTATATGTACTTTTTTTTTTTGTAACCAATTCAATTTGACATTTATTTGTATATTTTATTCATATTTATATTTATTATGTCATGACATTGTGCAGAGTTAAGTTTTTACATCAGCGAAATTTCAAATTAAACATGACTTTGTGTTATTTTAAGGAAAAATGCAAAAATAAAGTGAATGAATGACTGAAAACAACGCTCACCGAAAATCAACATTCATATAACACGCGAATGTTGCCATTCAATCTTGTTTCTTTTTGTATTTTTTGTTTTTTTCTTTTTTCTTTTTAAAAACACGTATGTCATTTCACTCCAATCCAATCCATGCCATGCCATGCCATGCCACACAGTGCTACGTTCAGTCCTTTGCTTGCATACAACATGGCGTATACTACGCATTGCCAACTGACAATTTGTTTATTTGATTGCTGTTCTATGTAGCAGCTGAGTTAAACTGAGGAGTTGATTTGCGTTGAAATGAGTTGAGTTGAGTTCAGTTCAGTTGTATTTTACTTCTGACAGTATTTTACCAACTGAAAAACTGTGTACATGTGTATGCGTGTGTGTGTGTGTACAATATTTTATAGTATTTTTCACTTTGAATTGAACTGAGCTGAGCTGAACTGAACACATTCAGCATTGTTGTTGTTACATTACAAACAATTTTGCTTGTTACAACGCATGTTGCACATATGTGTATGTGTGTGTATTCTTTGTTGCCCCTACGCACTGCATATGTACCATAATGATTGGTACTGTTACTATCGCGTATTTTCTACTATTTCTTTGTTATACTTTCTGCTTTCCTTTTTTTTGTTTTTTTTTTATTTGTACTTTTCTCGATTATCATACCAAGCGGCTGGCTTCCAATACATACAATCTGATCTGATGTTTTGAACATTGCAACATTCTAAGTACAACGTTCATTTGACGAGTATTTTGGTGCTCTTACACTAACCAAATACAAATCAAAGTCATATGCGGTAAATGCAACTAGAGAACATAGCATTTTTGTTCTTTGCTTTCGCTGCGCTACGTTTACATTTCTACTCTGTGTTGGCAACACAGCAAGCAAAGCATTGAAAACAACAAATGGAAACACAAAAAAAAAAGCAAAGTACACACGATAAGATTGATGAGCGGTGACGTTACTTAATACGCTACTACATACATAGTGAGCATCTTGTACTTACTTGTATGTAACCAAGAATCTTTCTATCTATCTGCATACATCTACTTGTTTGTATCTGCCTAACTGTTCGCCATTTTTTGTTTTGCTTTTGAAAGTACGAGACGTAATTATCTTAAATTTAAGACTTAAGACTAATGTTAAATAAATTTTAAATCATAAAAAAAAAAAAAAAATGATATACAATTTAGTTCATCAGTGAAAACACGCTGCTTATGACTCATGTCGCTTACTGTTGCAATGCGTCTTTATAACTTTCTTTAGAATCTTTATTTTAGTTTATGCCCAAAATGAAATTTCCCAAGCACGTTCTTATGTTGTTGTTGTTATTGTTTTTGCTGCAACAGTTGCTCTTTCTGTAAGTGGCTGGTTGACCATCATCATACTTAATCTAACGAACAAAACGTTCTGAGAGTTTATTTTACAAATTTATTTTTTTTTATTGCGTATCTTTTCCATACAACTACTGTGCTTTTGGATGTGTTTGAAATTGTAGCTGTTTATGTATATGTATGTAAATATGTTTGTCTGTATAAGTGTTTTTTTCAGTTATTTACTTTTTACTCCATTTCTTCGAAAACTGTTAAATGAAGCTACGCAAACGTATATAAGCATGAAAACGCTGAAAGTACGTGGTTCTGCATTTATTAAATTGCTCTCACATAATATACATCTTCATAAATTTAAGCAAATCTGTTTTGATTTTTATTTTATATTTGCTTCAAGCTACGCGCTAATTAATATAATGCGAAATCTCTTAGAAGTCTTGATTAAAAAAAAAAAATAAAAAATAAAAAAAAATATTTAATTTTGCAGTTTAGATGCTGCATAAAATGGCAACAGAAAAATTCGCTCGAATATGAGTTTAAAAATTTAATTTATCATTAAAAAAAAAAATACAATAGAATTGAATGAATTTATAAGTGAAAGTGGTTCGAAGTGAGTTCAATTCTGAAATTTAAACTTAATGATATGTTGCTTTCGTTAAAAAGATCATTAGAAAAAGCACACAGTGAGTACAACTGAATGTTTGCTGTGTACAACATTCACTCATTTCGCATTGCATGGAGATTAACACAAGTTCTTTGCTTTTGTATTGCAGCTCTTGAAGAGCTCTAATAACAAGAGGGAAGAGATAGATAGATCGAGAGTGTGTGAGTAAAAGAGAGTTAGAAAAAGAAATATCAAAATATAAACACAAAAATATCTATGCTTTTTTTTTAAGTTAAAAGATTTAAGTTTGCCAAAAAAAAAAAAAAAAAAAAAAAGAATACACTTTCTTTGTCCAGTTTCCTATTGCAAAAGTATTTCTCCTTATTTATTTTTTTTTTTTTTCAAGAATATATCTTGATGTAAATATTTTTGCAAAAATTAACTTGCCAATTGCTTACAACAAAGCATTTTCAATTTTTGTTCAATTATGGCATACAATGTATTCTCCATTTGAATATAATTTTGCTTTATGAATTATTTCGACAGTTGCAAATTTAGATTTAGTCAGAGACACAATAGGCAGTTAAACAGTCAGATACATATTATTGTATCTGAATATGAATTTCAATAGCAGCACATAGCAGCAGATACATCTGTTTATTTGTAGCTACTAGCGACAGAAAGCCATTTCTAACTTATACATATGGCATAGTAGACATATAGACATTTTCTGTCTTTTTCTAACAACGGGTTTATGCTTCGACATTTGAAACATTGATTGCAAAGTATTGAAAAGTGGATTTTGCCTTCCTGTCTGTCTGTCTGTCTGTCTGTCGATAACTGAATGTTACTCTTCGTATTTCTATAATAATTTATTCAATAACAATTCAATGTTAGCAAAATACATGCAATATAAGCGAGACAGGTATTTCAAATTGAATAAATCTGGAATAAATCGCAGTTACTAATACAACAAATGCTGATTAAATGGATAAGAGTCTGCATGTTAGTTGCATTTTCATGTAAAGAGAGAGAGAGAAGGAGAGAGAGAGAGATCATAGTGCGCACATTTTATGCAAATCTCTAGTAGCATGTGTAGCATATAGCGTGTAGCGTGTAGCATTTGTGTGCTGATTTTATATCTTTCTTTTATGAGACCACTTCTGAAATAACGACACATAACATAAAAGTATGTAAAGTGGCTAAAAACGACTTTAACTGTTTGTGTGTGTGTGTGTGTGTGTGTGTAGATATAAGATAATAAAGTGCATACTACATGCAAGTATCTTCGTCTCTGTGTGTATTTAAATTGGAATGAGTTGGAGAACGATGCTGTTAAGCGATAATTAAATAGCGTGGCAAACAAATGGATAATTGCATGAATTGCATTTCATTTCTTGTTGTAGCGCTTTTCGTTTTACAACGTTTTACAAATTGCTTTTTCATTTGATTAATTACAAGATGAGCAAAGCGATTCCATGAATGAATGACTGAACGAATGAATAAGTGAGTGATTGAAAAAATGATTAAAATATGTAAATAAATGAATGACGCATCCATCCATCCATTCATTCATTCATTCATCCATTCGAAGAGGAAATGTATCTGCATACTTTGAGTTGTAAATGAAATAACGTAAAGATGCTATTCGTATGCGTCGCAGCAGTTGCATTTTATACACTTATAAAGCGTGCTAACAAAAGTTCTACATACATATTTTTTGTTAATGTATATTTTATGTAAAGGAAAATGGAAAATGTCATGTAACTAAGTTGCTGTTGTTGTTTGGATAAAAGTGTGAAGCGCAAAAAAAAAAAAAACGAAACGAAAAACACACTCTTGAGCATATTTAATGCAAACACGCTGACATAACATATAAAAAGCATAAATCTCAATGCAATTCTATGAAACTTTTGAAACGCCAGCACAACTCGACTTAATTCGCGTGCAATTAATGCTGCATTAGTGCAACAACAACAACAATAATAATAAGAATGAGAATGACAACACACATTCTACACAGCAGGATAATGGTTTCCCTATACATATATAAAGCTGTGAAGCAGCGAGAGCTATTCTATTATACACACACACACACACACATACAACATAAAATATCCTGTGTGCAACTTCACTTCATAGCATAGCATAGCACATCATGCCATAACAGAGTATTTAATTATGACAAATAACTTGACAACAGCAAATGCCTGCGGACAAAAAACAAAGCTTAACTCAGCTTAGCTCAGCGATTTTAATGATTTCAGTTTCTGCTTTATGCTTTGTGTTATTCTGATTGCGGTTGTGGTTAAAAATAGTTAAAGTCTAAAGCCTTAGAGTAAATATCAAGTCGACGAAGTCGGAACAAAACAATAAATAAAAAAAAATATATAGTATACGATACATATTGTTGGTAACTAAGCTTAAATTGAAAATAATATTTAGTATTTCTCTGTGAAGTTTCTGTTTCTGTTTCTGTTTCTATTTTTCTTTGCTTTCATACTCGTAGTTAGTAAATAATGCAAACAATTTTAGAATACATTTTAGTGGAAGTAGTTTCATTTATGCATAAACATGTAACTTATATAAAGATACTTTATCTCTTGGATAGACCAGCTGCTCAGTTTTGTGTAGAACAGATCATATGCTTTACTGATCAGATACAAACAATGGAAAAGCGCACTCGATCAATTTGAACAGATTCAAAAAAAAAGAAAAGCACTTGCTAAGCCGCCATGGAAACATGTTATAAATTAATTCACAATCTTTTTCTTCACATTTAGTCCTTCGACTATTTCCTGTTCCTCAACCTAAAATTTGGTTCAAATCTTCACTAAGAGTTCATCACTAAAACAATCGTCTGTTTTGAGTATCTTGAGAAATCTTCAAGTAATTGGATGAAGTAAAAATAACATAATATTATATTATAATTGAACCATGATTTTAGCCATGGTGTAATAATAAAAGAGGAAGTGTGCTTGCATTTTACAGAACATTTCGAGAGAATAAGAGTAATGTTGTATTTACACTTTGTTGAGTTTGAGTCATGGTGAAATAAACTAAAGGCGGTGTATATGTTTGAATTGTCCTCTTGTCCTCAAAAAAAATTAACTCAGGGTTTTTTTTTCAATAATGGTAATAGAATTATTAGTTTTTTTTTTTTTGTATTTTTAATTTTAATATTTCAAAGCAAGAAAGAAAATAATTATAAAAGCAAGTTACTCACCTGGCAACATTATAAATAATCCAAATCCGTACGCGAGCCATAAAATGCTGCATGGTATTTTTGTTTTTGTTGTTTTAGTAGTTGTTGCTGTTGTTGTTGTTGATGATGTTGTTGATGTTATTGCTGTTTTTGGTGTTGTTGTTGTTGTATTTTTTATTGTTGCATTTCTTGTATTTGTTGTTGTTGCTGTTGCTGTTATTTGTTTTGTTTTTATTGTTGTTGTTGCTGTTGTATACTTTGTCTGTAGGAAACTCATTATTGCCACAACCGAAATGCTTGAATTCGTTTTACAAGAAATTATTATTTTTTATTAAAATCTTTTTTTTTTTTTTTTTTGTTTCTTTTTTTATTTATATTTTTTTTTTTAAGTTTTTTTTTTTTTTCTTCTTGGTTTTTTTGGTTTAAGTTTTTTTTTTTAGTTTAGTTTATTTTATTATTAAAAGAGCAATTTTAGTTCGTATACATGATGCTGTGATGAGTTGTTTCTTTTTTTTTTTTTGAGTGAGTATAAATATAATAGAAATATTAATTAATAAAATGTATAAAATTTTTTTATTATCAAACAAAAAAAAAGTAAATAAAAATAAATAAATAAATAATTTCAGTCATAACTGTTTAATTTGTATTCATTTGCTTTCAACCTGTAGCTTAGCTTAAATTGCTTCGTTGTTGTTGTTGTTGTTGCTGTCAATGCCCATACACCCACTCTTACTCTCCAACTTTATCCCGTACTGCATGTACAGACAAAATTTGAAATCAATAAGCAATTGCGCTGCCAGCAAACGCCGACAACGTTGAGGATGACGACTACGACTACGAGGATGACGATGACGGCAACAATCAACGAAAACAATTTTCCACAGCAATTGTTTCATCGAAATGTGATTTCGCCCATTATGCCCCTCCGTATACCACTTTGCTCTGTTTCTGTTTTAAGTGGGATGTTGAGATATTCTGTTATTCTATTGCTGTGTACCATGACTGCAGGAAGTTATGGCTGTCTGGTCGTCCGTCCGTCCGTCCGTCCGTCAGTCCGTCTGTACGTCTATCTCTGTATCATTTAGTTCTTGTCTTCTGCTACATACATTTACATATATATTTTTTATTATTCTTTTTTTTTTTTTTCTTTCTTTATTTTTGACTTTCTACTCAATGTCCAATCCCTTTCGAATCGAATGCTTTCTTTCTTCCTTTGCTTGCTTGCTATAACAATCTCTGCGTTCGACTTATTCTATGCTATGCCGCACTACGTCCTTTTTAAATGCCTACGTTGCGTGTCGACAGTTTTTCGGCTTGTTCGATTAGGGTCTTGCGGCTCTTAGCTGTTGTCCCTGTATCCTAGCTGTCCTGTCCAATCGTTCGTTTGGGCTTATCGCTTGCCACCTTTTGCTTTCAATTATAAAATGTTGTTTCTGTTGCTTCATTCTTTCGTTTTACTTTGCGAAACCCCACAAAATACTTTGCTGTGGTTTCTGCACAGCTAAAATTTCTTGGCTCTGAGCGCCATTTATCAAAAAAATGCGCTTAAAAAGTTTTTTTTTTTTTGCTGTTTCGACGTGTTTTTCTTAGAAGTTTCTTTAAATTTGTTTTTTTGTTTTTTGAAATTTTGTTTTTTTTTAAAGCTTCCCAAGGCGGTCGTTGACCTTGGCTGCTGCTGCCACTGTTTTTCAATGATGCAGTCGCACTTGTTGTGCTTTATTTTATTTTTTTTCCTTTTTAATTTTTGATTTACCCTAAACTGTCTGAAATTTTGTATTCCTTGATTTTTTTTAGTTTTTTGTTTCTTTAATTTTCTTATATTTTGTTTTGTGTTTTTTTTTTTTCAGTGGAATTTCAACACGCATACTTCGCGCACATTTCCGTTCACGTCTTTCCTTTTTCTGAAGTGTGTGTGATGCTTTTGAATTTCGTTTCCGGTTTTGCGCGCAGTTTGTGGCTGTACATACATATGTATATATGTGTGTGTGTGTGTGTGTGTATTTTTGACGTTGCGCTGCTATTGTCTGCTTTGGCGCGTCTGTTTTTGAATGCTTTTTGCGTTGCACTTGTCTTGAACTACTGTTACTGTTTTTTTTTTGTGTTTCACCAAAATGTTGGGGTGTTCTAGAAAATTTATAGCTCTTTGTTCAATTTAATTTTATTTCAATTAATTTTTTTATGTAGAAACTTTCTAGTATACTCATTACTCAATTGTTATTATTGTTGTTGCTGTTATTTGTATAGGAAAACAAAAGAATTTAGAAGTCGCACCTCTTTTGGCTATGTTTTTTTTTTTTTTTTGTTTTCTGCTGCCACTTCTGCTTCTTCTTCGTTACTTTCTCATATCCTTTGCACGCAGCTTTTGCTCTTTAGCTGATTTTGCCGCCTTGGACTTGGATTCGTTTCCGTTTCCTTTGTATGTTTCCGGTTCTTGTTTTCGTACGTTTCACTTGCTGCTTTTGCTTGAGTGTTATTTTCTATTGCTTTCTTCCCTTTCCTTTCCTTTTTGGTTTTTCATTTTTAAATTTGTGTTTTTGCTATTTTGAAGTTTTACAATTTTTTTTTTTTTTTTTTTTTTTGTATTTATTATTGTTGTATATCTTTTCTGTTTGTTTGTCTGCTAACCGCAGCTTTAGCTCTTTGCATGTTTGTCTAAAGTGTACTTTTAGGCGTTTTAGCTGTTGTTGTTCAGTTGTTGTTGTTTTTGCCTGACTTTGTTTGCAATTGTTTTGTTGTTATTGGTTTTTGTAGCTGTTGATTTATGCTTGGCATTTGCATGTTTGTCTGTTTGTTTGTTTGTCTACTTTCGTTGTTGTTGTTGTTGTTGTTTGTGCTGTCAATGTTATTTTTATTGTTGTTGTCATTATTATGCAAAATATTTATTTAACTTAATATTTATAAGCCATCTACAATATTTATTCTATATTTTTTTTTTTTTTTTTTTTTGTTAGTAAATAATTAAATTTTTTTTTAATAAAATTTTTTTTTTATATAAATGAATTTTATATAAATGAATTTAAACACATAAAAAATACATTTAAATTAAAAGCAATATTTACTATAATTTTTTGTTTATTAATTTATTTCAAATCTGATAATTATTTATTTTTCAAAAAAAAAATTTATTTGATCATTTAAATATTTTAATTTGGTTTTTATTTATTAATTCATTCATTTAATTATATATTTATTAATTTTTTTTTTTTATTTTATATTTACATACATTGTATTTATTTAATTATATATTTTTAATTTTTTATTAACTTACTTTCGGTTTAAGCATTTTAGTTTATCATTGTGTAATGCATTTGTTATTTGTTATTTGGTTCGGAAAAAGTCTTTAGAATTAATACTTTTTGTGGCAATTAACGATACTCTGCAAAGATTAAAATAAGCAAAATTTAAATGTATAAAATAACAATAAACTTTTTAATTATTTATAGATGTAGTTATGTTTGCATGCATATTAGTTCCATATTAGACGAGTTGTTAGAAGAGGTTTTTCGCAAATGTACATATGTATGTGTCAGACAGAAATTAGCTTAGAAAGATGAGTCGATATATAGTATGTATCTATATCTGTCTGTCCGTCCAACTGTTCTGCTTCTTAACTACCATAGGAACATTAAGTATTTTAGGACCTTAATTGTTACTTAAACTAGAAATTTAAAATTAGGTGTGGATTATATTTTTGATAATCCGATGACGGCGCTCATCTCAAAGCCAGTTAGCTGTAGCGAGTAACAGTTGACTAGATTGCATCGAAAAACAGTAATCGATTCAAAACGGACAGAAAGTGATTAGTGTTGGGAAAATAATCACTTTCGGTGACTTAAAAATCACAACGCCGCATTGCCACTGATTTTTTTTTGTTCCTCGGAAAATGTTTTTGGTGATTTTGTATATCGCTCTTCGCGAACAGTCAAACTGTTCTCTTATTAGTGATTGGTGATTTCATCACTCTTCACCAATCGTTTAAATTTGATAGTTCGAATGTCAGTGACTGATAGTCACTGCATAGTCGACTCAGTGTTGCCACGCAAAGGGAAGCTACGCTTAGAGATATCTGGGTCGCATTTATAAAGTATATATGTATCTCCATTTTTGTGCTTACACTTCAGATATAATAATTATAATTTTCCAGAAAAATAAATACCTGAAAGTAGTTGGTAAGTTTGTATGAGGTGGTTAGTTAGTGCTGATGTGTCAGATGCCTTTTGTAAATGCATTGCAATTTAATTAAATTTTATTAAACATATTTTAATGTTTTATAATTAGTTTTACATTAAAAAATATTCTCAAAAAAAAAAAAAGTTTAATAATTATAAAAAATAAATATTGTAATAATAATCCCATTTGAATAAAAACTTAAATAAAATACACACATTAAAAATCAACCAGAAACATTGTGATTATGGCGTTACTTACTCTAAAAAAAAACATTTGTAGTTACGAACTTTCAATGTATTTCCATTTTATACAATTCCACTGGCACGAAGGCACAGATACACACATACATGCACATATGACATTTGTAGTGTAGCTACAAGTGTCTATCTATCTGTCTGTCTGTCCGTATAAGAATAGTTTCTAGAATACCAAAACCTTGTTATATTCTAAAAGCTTTTAATCTTCAATATAACATATAAATGAAATCCCTAGAAAGAAGTTTTGAACATAAAGCGAGAAATATACATATACAATATGTAGATACATATATATTGCAAGAGAAACTATTTACAATTAATAAGTAAATATATACATACTATATATACTATATAGAAGTGTAATTTATGTATCTGTGGCCTCCTAATCTTTACACTAAAGGGACGGACATTAAATAAGTTTTAAATACTTGTACAACATCCCAAAAAACAACATACTATAACGTACAGTACTACCATTCTTTGTTTATTTTGGCTTGATTTTGATATTAAATAAGCTTTTGTATAGATCAAAATATACAAAAAGTGTCAACACTAAATTATATTTTATATTTTATAAAAGGAAATATTAAAAGAAAAAAAAAAAAGAGGAAGTATGCTGCTCAAAAATAATTTCTAGTCTAAATGAAAAATCAACAACAACAACAAAAAGCAACAACAAAAAAGCAACAACAGGTGTTAAATCAAATTTAGAGAAACTTTAGGTAAAAGTTAATTGAAATCAAGTGTGGCATCCCTTGGGCATTATAGTCTGTTCAACTAATTTGTGTAAAATTAAGTAAATGCAACTCTCGACTCTAGTTTTTGGTTTATGCATAGAATCATATATTAAATATTCACTTATACGTTTCAAGAATTAAAATAGAAACGAAGGAAGAAAGGAAGGAAGTAACACAACAAGCAACATCAACTAAATGAGAGACTAAATAAACGGACTACGAGATACACAGACCAAGAGACCAAGAGACAGACAGACGGACAGACAATCAGTGAGACAGCATAGTCCTTTTTGTACTGCTTATACTCAATTTTATATTGTAAGGTCGAGGTACAAAAAGGAAAAAAAAAAAAAAGGAAATATTTCGACCCTAGGCAGCCTAGACAGCAGCAAAGCAAACGAAAGCAGGAACGAGCTGTCTCAGCAACCTTTCACCAATCTAACCTTTACTTTACGTAGTACGTAACTAGCAATGATGTGTACACGTACGTGTATGCGTGTCGTCGTTTGCAACATAAGCACTAAATAGGATCAGTCAGTCGCCGCAACAATATGAAAAGGACGCATTTGCCATTGCCATTGCCATTGCCTTTGGTACGTCTACAATACTTCCTTATTAAGCAACAAAATTGAACGAGTGAGCCAGATAAATGGATTTCTATAGCCGCTACATATAGTGTAAACGGGTATTAGCATTTTATTGGAATGTTTGTAATGCATTAATGAAGGCATCTATGTAGACTCTGACGAAACTAAAGTGGTATAGTCTGGTATGTCTGTCTGTCATCATTCGCTCAATTTTAAAGACTTTCAACTGAATTTTGAGTATTGCGAGTATTTTCTGATTCATAAACTCTTTTCCATAAAAAATTCTAAACGATCTATTGCGTAAAAATTGGTTTCAAATCGGTTCGCATATAGCAGCCATACGAACAAATCTCCAAAATGCAAATTTTTGTCAAGATATCCTTTTCGTTTTTATATTTTAAGCTCCAAATTTGATATATAGTATATACGCTTTTATATGAACCCCAACCGTGAGTGTGCAAATTTGAAGAATATTTGTCCATTTATATTCTCTTCCACTATCGCTTTTTTAAATGTTTTCTGCTGTATTTAAGCTTCGGTTCTAGCGAAGTTAATTTTTTTTTAGTTTTTTCTTTTATTTTGCTTTTTGGTTAACGCATTAGATTCTAAAATGTCAAAGATTTTTTCAAAAATATGTGTCACAGTGACTTAACTGAGCTATACACGACATGGCTATGACTGACAAACTGAACTGCTCAATCAAAAAAAAAAAAAAAATGGCTGTAAAAATGTAGCCGCACTACAACATTTTTGTGATTTTTCAAAGTTTGTGTTAGTGTTGCCACAAAAATCACTTTCGGTGATTTTTTCACAGTGATTAAAAAATCGCAATGTTACACTGCGACTGAAAGTAGAGTTTTTTTTCGATTTTCTTGTTCTTGTTCAGTTATCGGTGATTTTGTACATCGTTCTTCGCGAGTTGCTCATGTTGGCTTGAACATCGAAACTGTTCGTTGGTACATTTACTTGTCACTTGATTCGTCAAAACATGCAATTCACTGAATAAACCGCAAAAAAAAAATGTTCATTGCACCGGTTTAATGTTAGGGCTGCACAATATATTTGGAAGTACGATTTTCAGCAATTTTCTTGTGCCTTAAATCACAAACAGCTGATTGCAGAAAGTTGCACAGAGTACACAGAGTTTCACAAGCTTACTTCCATTCCATTCGGATTACCGTAATTGTTAAATTTGTAATGGAATGAGCCATTTATGCATTTATATATTTTTGCAAAGAACAGCATTGTACACAAATTGTCTATATTTTTTTTTTCTTTCATTTAGAAAATTTTGTACATACTTTTATATGCATACATTTTTATGTATATAAATTGTACCTTTCTACATATAGTACACATACACATATATGCTTTATGTAGTTATACACATTATATTGTATAAGTAGTTAGGCTCTGCACATGTGTATGTATTTATTTGAAAAAAAATTTACATTTGAAAAGTTTTCGTTCTTATTTTCTAGTCATAAATTGAAGGACTCAAGGACTTTTGAATTTGTGTTGCTTTTCAATTGGGCGTTTGCCTTCGCTTTGAGATTCGATTTTGTTTCTTTTTTCTTTCTTCATCTTTCATGCAACATATTCTTTGTGTTGTGTGAATTTTTTCTCTTTCTCTTTTTTTTTTTTTTTTTTTTTATATAATTGAAATAATGGCAATACAATATGCAAATTTCAATTTGTGATTATTTTCCAAAAGTTTTTTTTTTTTTTGTATTTTTGTGTGTGGTTGCCTAAATAAAATCTATATCAAAAAGTATCTTATTTAAATGAAAGTGAAACGTGAGTGTGTATTCTCTTTTTTTCCATTTTATACAAAAAATGAACTTAATACAATAATAAATGATTGCAAAAATTATATTGCCAAGGCTTGAACGAAATTGTCTGATCTAATATGCAGTAATATACAATACAATATTTTTGCATCAAGGATAAAAATGAAACTGAAGTGTAAGAAAAATTTCAAAAATATAATAGAAAATTTTACAAGAAGCATAAAACTGGCTGATAGAAAAATAAACATATATTTCCTTAAATTTGTATACTCATCGTATATGTGTTCGTCTGTCCGTCTGTCTGTCTGTCTGGCATAAATACGCATGTACTTTATAGAACATAAATCACTGGACGAACATATTTTGCATTTCAAAATCGCAAAACTTTTCACAAAGATGGACACTACAGCAGTGTACAGAATACTGCTGCATAAAGTATTATGTTCATGCATTTTTACAATATATGTATTATATGCATACACACATACATACAGACCAGTTGTATAGTATAGTACTGACGGATCGTTTGTGATAGAATGAATGCATAATATAAAGATGCCTGAAGCATCGAGGGATATAAACTTACGTACTGCTGCTACTGCTGCTGCTGCTTCAAAGAAACTGAAAACAAACCATATATTCATTCATATGTATAAGCAGAAATGAGCTCAGCTGGCATGTAGTATTTTTCGGTTGCTTCAAAAGAAAAGAAAAAAAAAAAAAAATACAGAAATAAAGGAAAAAAGAAAAAAAAAATAAACATTACACTGGCCATCAGATATGAATGTGTTATAGGATTGAACATGGATGGAAGCAGTCGGAAAAAAAAAAACTCTTTACAAATGTTAAAACTTGCCGCAACGCACCAAAAGCGTGTTTTATTAGAAAATTTTATGTGTATAAAATGTGGCAAAAAAAAAAAAATAAATTAAGAAAAAAATAATTTAAATATAAAAGCACTTCAATTTAAAGCAAAGCAACGCAACGCATATGAGTCATTGTCTTTGGTTAAAAAAAATTTACTTGTATAAAAGTTTTGCAATTTCTAAAAATTGCATAATTTTAAACGCAGATACTTTGCTAGTTGATTTCATGTATTTTGCTTTAAGATTGCATACACATATTCTGTCTCCCTCTATCACGCTTTTCTACTCTTCGATTTATAATTACAATTTCATAAAATTTTATTACTCTCAGCGTATTAGTTTATTTGAAATTTATAGACTCAAGTTATACCCAAAGGGCAAATTTTTACTAAAACATGACAAAGAACATTATTTAAACATCATCGTAAATGGCCAATTGAGCATTAGTTTTTTTTTTTTTTTTTTTTTTTTTGATTTTTTTTTTGAAATGAGTTATTCAGGGGTGACACCGATAAAAAGCATTCCAATTGAGTTTTGAATTTTACATCTTAAATAAAATTTTAAGGTTTCATTTTTTATTTGAATTTTTTGTAAAGAAATTAAAAATATTTAAAAAAAAAAATGGCTACCCTATGGAATCAATAAAAAACACTTTAAATATCCGTATAAGAATTTACACGAAAACGCTTACACCAAAACTCTGAGAATTCGATGTCACCTCTAATTGATTTTATAATATAAAAGCATTTTGAGTAAATCGATATATATAGTAAAAATATTTCTATGTCCGCTATGGACTTTAAAACTTTCCTACCAATGAGTCCAAAACTAGTTTTATTTAAAAGACAACAATGCAAAATGCATTATAGATCACGAAAACAATGTACTATACACATTCGCATCATTGATGATGTCACTAAAAAAAAGTACAAAAATGCCAGCAATTTCGAAACATAAAAGAGTCGCTCGTACATCGTAGTAGCACACGACGCGTCTGTTCGCAGCTAATTGTCCTCGAGAACACAAAATGAGTGCAGTCTTTGAATATACAATATTAAAATGTTTATTAAAATATTTTTTTTATTAATTAAAAAATTATAAACAATCAAATTATCGCTTGAGTTTGACATGGTGCGCCTGTCAATAAAGAATTGTTTTTTTTTTCTGTTGCCTACTTTTAGGATCAATTTGTAATTTCTCTATGGTACCTTATATAACTCCCTTGAAATAAAAATAAAAAAAATAGTAAAGTGTATGATGTGCGCATAATTTTTCTAATTTTTTAAACAAAAAAAAAAAAAATTAGAATAAAAGATTCGCTGCAATTTATTATAAATATTTCCTGATGCGCTTAGTTGGCATTTAATGATAAATATAATAAATTTCAAACATTTTCTACGCAAACACAAACGATTTGCACAAAAATACTAAATAGAAAATAAGTTTCACAAGAATTTAGATACGTTTTTGTTGTACTGTTGTATATGTGTGTATGTATGCATGTGTTTGTGTATGTGTTTGTATTTGTGTTTGCTTGTTTATTTGTTCGGAATTAATAGGAAAAACAAATGAAAATTGAAGTGAAAATCAAGCAAGGAAACTTACTAACTTACTTTCTTACTTTCTTACTTGCTGCCTTCATTGTTTGCAATGCGGTTGGAAGAATAAATAGTCAAATTTTGTGTAATTTCAAAACGAAATACCAGAGCAGTGCAGAGCAGAGCAGTTGGAGTTAAGCTATCATATAAAGAGAGGCTGTTATTTTGAAGCTAATTCTTATCATTGGGCGAACATATGCTAAAAATATTTTCTTACATTACAATGCCTGCTGTAGCTACTGTTAGCTGCTGCTGCTCGAGATAGATAGACAAGGGCAACGGTTTAATCTTTGTTAAATGAAACATAAATTTAACGCACATTTAAGTGCCAAACTAAAGATGATAAATTGTTTCCGGCGCGCACTAACTGAAAAAGGATATAAGGAATGTACATAGTACATGAAAAGCAGAAATAAAGCATGAAGCAAATGTTCAAAACCAATATACTATATAAGAGGAGATATAAGGACGCCAAAATAAAAATGAAGCAAAAAGCCGCCAAATAAAGAGAACACAAGTCAATGAGCTAGTCATTCCCAAAACATACAACTACAATGTGCGTATTTGACAGACAGATGACAGACAGACAGACAGAGTGAGTGACAGATAGATGTACACATACATACACAAACACATACATATGTATATTCATATATAAAATCAGATACACTGAATGACAGCCAGACCGGAAGGAAGGAAGTTAACGTTTACGCAGGAAGTTGCTTGTAAAACTAACGATAACGCAACTTGATAATATCCGCACACATCTTAGCTTTTTTTTTATAAGTAGACGAACTCTTATAAAACAAAAAAATAATAAAATTGGTAAAAAATGAAACAAGGCAATTGTCAGTCAACATAAGTCAAAAGAGCGACAAATCTTATAAAAAATTTATGATGCTATAAATTTATAAACAATAAAGAAGAAGAAAAAAAGAAACACTTAGATAAACAGCGACCAAAGCTATCAAAACTTTACGCATATGTTCTGCAAGAAACAATGACCAGCAAGATTGGAATTAATTTTATTTTATTATTTCTACTATTTGTGCGCTTCGATTTAAGTTTTATTTGGATAATATCACGGATTTGATTTAAATCAGACAACCATAACCAAAAAGAGCTTGACGTAGTGTCTGGACCGCGGTCGCAAGACAAGTGAAATTGAGGGCGCATAGCACCTTCAAATATCTACCCACGGCACTACGGACGGAGTGCAGACATGGAGGGCTTCCTGAACTGGAAAACGGGTACTGCGACCTTATATGGGTCATTTGTACCCAAACCCAGGTTTGGTAAGGTTATGAAACTAAGGACATTCTCAGCTGCTTTGATGTGCTCAGGGGTTATGATGCTGTGATAAAGCTGCATGAATCTAAATTTAGACAAGGCCGGGCATTCACATAAGATATTTGAACTAGTTTCGTCATCCTCCAAACAGAGCAGACATTCCGTTTCGGAGGACATCCGCTTGACTGTCCGAAAATATAGTGATAGTAGCCCCCCTTGGACTAGTGTCCAAAAGGTGGAGGGCGCAGACTTCAAATTTAAAACAGATTAAAAAAATTAAATTTAAAATTTAAGTTATTTCTATGTACGCGAAAATACTTACTATATCTGCAGACAGTTGCAGACAAAAAGCAGACATACAGACAGACAGCTAAACTATTTGTAAGTACAAAAGCATTGCATAGAATAGTTATTGAATATTCAAAGCCAACTAAATACAATACTACAACTTAAAAAAAGAAAAAAGAAAACAAAAATATTCATTCATATAAACAAACTAGAAAGCAAAATAAAGAAGATAAATACTAAATAGGTGCAAAAAGCTGTCTACAACGAATACCACAAAAAAAAAAAAAAAAAAAAAAACAGCGCGAGATACTCTAACTAGTTGTTATATTTATATACATATACATGTATGTATTGCATATGTATATATAAAGTATGTAGGTTGCATATGCATAGATAAGTTTAAATATACAACTACATATGTATTAGTATTTGCCTATGTATAGGAGCGCAATAATAACAGATGCATTTGCAGCGCATAGTTTTGTACTTTTATTTTTTTTTTTTTTTTAAACTTAATATTTACAAAAAATATTTTAACAGTTTTAAATTGCAAATTTTAAAATTTATTTCAATAGGCTTATAATTCATAAAATAGTTCTAACATGCAAACTTTGCTATTTGAATACATATACTACTGATTGTAGTGTATTTCTGAATAGTATATACAGAACTGCTGCATGCTTTCATACTATTTTTATTATTACAATTTTTTTTTTTTTTTCTTATATGTTTTTGTCAGTGCCTGCACGTCAACATGTCTGGCAGCGCGATAAACGAACGCGGACGTGAACTCGAATGAACGTGTACAGACAGTACACAGGACACTTAGACAGACGGACTGACAGACACACACATATACAGTAATACAAACACACATATGCAACTACTACAAGAATACTTTGCTGCAGTTGTGCACAGCACGTGGTTAACATGTCTAGTGTCGTCGTCTAACTTTGGCTGCTGCTGCTGCTGCTGCTGTTGCTTTTCTACTAAAATCGTGTTACTGCTGCATCACCAACGTATGTATGCATGAATGCAAAGCTAAGCCAAACCCAACCCAACCAAACCAAACCGAACCAAATGAAACCAAGTCAAGCTAAGCAAACTAAATGCAAAAGCAAAGGCAACCAACTAGGGTGACTTAGCCAAACTCTAAATTCTAAAAGAACCACAACACAGTGCCATCCGGTACACCCCGACCGAACTCTCGCCCAAAGAGTATAAAACTATAAATAAAAATTTGCTTACGTTGAATTTAGTTTGGTTGTGATTTCCTAGCATAAACTTCGATTTTATTTTTGGTCTACCTCTGCATTGAGTTTTGCAAACTATTTTTCTTTGTAAATAATGTGTGAAGGGTATAGAGGCATCGGTTTCATTGAAGTTAAAGCTTTTTAACTGCTTTTTACACTTGAAATAATTCGTTCATCTACTAATGAAATGCAAAAAAAAAAAAAAAATAATTGCAAAAACTAGAGAAGATATTTAAAGCATTACAAAAAATTAATTGTTATAACCGAAGTTATTGTAATATAATCTCTATATGAGAACCAATAGCGTAGTAAGCTTCTTATTAGTTTTCTTGATGGTCTTCATAAATCTGCAAATTAATTAGCTACTTACAACAAACTAAAAGACGGACAGACGAACACAGCTAGTTCGATTTTGCTTTTGATATTTACATTACTACTTAATATGTAGATATATAATATATACATATTGTATATACATGCGTTATCGAATTTCAGCTACACATAGCATTCAAACATTTAATTTATACAATTCTATTTTATATATTCTATTCTATATTTGCGGCATGTAATTCAATTTCTATAAATTCCATTTCAAATAAAATGCGAATATCTATAGCCTATCTTTCTAGAATGCAATACAAAATGCCTAAATGTAGCATTTTTCAATAATTGCTTCTTGGCTTTTTTTATAGCTGAAATATTTTTAAGTAAATAATGCAATAAATTGTAAATAGCGTAAATTGTATTACTGCAAATGATAAAAAAAAAAAAAAAATCATTGCATAACACCAGGCGCACTTCGTATTAAACAAAGAAAAAAGCCCACGTCACTGCTGTTTCCAAACTGCATAGAAGAGAACAATGCAATATGAAACAATAGTAAAACTAGTAAAACATATTTTCAGAATATTTGCCTTTCATACACAACATAGAAAATGTAGAATAGATCTTCTGATGTCGTTTTCAACTCACTCACTCAGTCACATTTAAATGCAATATCGTCTATATTTGCCAGGCATTTCCTGCAAGTTTTAGGAACAAACAAACAAAACAAAAAAAAACAAAAAAAACAAATAATGTCAGGTGCAGGTCCAATGGGTGAGTAGTCGGTGAGTCGGATTTGGCATATAAATGGACGAATGGCGGATTTTAGTCATGCATACATGCATGTGTGTCTACGCGACGTTCAAATTGAATTGAAATTGTAACGAAATAAAACATTTCACTACTGAAATTCAACTCGCTCTCTCTCTCTCGCCCTCGCTCGTTTCAGCGGTTTAGCGCTGTCTGCTTGAATCTTTAAAAACATGACTTTATTTTTTTCTTAATTTTTTTTTTATGTTTTATTTTGCCAGTTTTATGCTTTTTTTTAATTTATTTTTATTTTATTTTTTATTCTTTTTTTATTTATTTTTTTTTTTTAATATCCTTGTAACTATGTTGTGTGTTACTTTGATTCGATTCGTTTCATTTCGTTTCGATATATCGCATTTCTGTACACCCTTCCAAAAGAAATACAACACAAAAAAAACATACACATACATGTACTCAGGTCCGGCCTTAGCACTTCTGGCGCCCTCGTGCAAATTTGCTTGTGACGCCCTTTTAAATATGTATTTGAGACTAATATACATATGTATTAATGCGAGAAATCCTTTATAAATGCGTGTGGACTACTTTGGGCATTTTTAGCACATTTTTGTTTTGGTACTTAGCAGCTAAAAAACGGCGATATTGTTTTATTTTTAATAATACCTTCTAATGTAGGTTATATTTTACTTACCATATGCAGTTAACTAAATACCCTGCCCAGTCTGCCGCCCTTTAAAATACCGGCGCCCTCATGCAACGCACGACCACGCCATCGCCAAATGGCCGGCCCTGCCTGTACTCATAGTTTTCGAGATAAATTGCATTTCTTGGCATTTGACAAAACATTAAAACATCGTTTTGAGTACATGCTGCATATATAGGGAAAATATAGGGAAAAGAGAAAATAAAACAAAACAAAGCAAAGCAATGCAAAAAAAAAAAAGGAAGTATAAGGACTGCAGAGAAAAAGTGGAGAGAGAGAGAGAGAGAACGAGTGAAGGCGAGTGTCGGCATGGCCTCGTTGCTCAAATCAGCGACAAATAAAACTTTTTAACTATGTTTAAACATAAAGCATTTTCCGGGAGTTAACAAGAGCCAGCATCCAGCTCAGCAAACCAAATGAAGACATCTTTGCGTTACCCAGCCTACGCTAAGCAGCAGCATTGCACCCACGCGTCTACTATACACATACATACATATATGTGTATATATGTGTGTGTAACTAAAAACTTGCTCATACCTCATACTCATTCCGATTCGAATTTTAAGCAACTCAAAGCCAGACTCAACCGAAAAAGAATTATAGCAATTGCTAAACTAAAAGTAGCGGAGGAAGCAAATGCTATGTATCAGCGAAATGTAACTAAAAGAAAAAGTACAAAAAAAAAAACAAAAAAGTCAAAAGAAACGCGCATAACCCAAAATGGATTTTTGTTTGCGAGAGTTGTTTGAAGTTGTTTTTGTACTTTTATTTATAAAATACGCAGGGGACTAGTATAAAAACATTCTAAAAAATACCAGTTTTTTTTTGGGGCTAGTTTAAATAAAAACATATACAAATGCAAAACATTTTCGTATAGAAAAATTACAAAATCGACTTTATTAACGAATCGAATAAGCCTAATATATTAGTTTAGTGGTCTATAACTATACTTGCATTATTGCCTTTCAATTGAAACCGGCTGGGAACTCACCGGAAGTGATGGTTTCAATGTTCATTGCGGACATAGAAACATTTATACAATTTTATTCATTTTAAATGTTTTTTTAAAACAAAATTTAAAACGAAAATTTAAAACGTAAATTTAAAACAAGAAAAAATTTGATTTTTTTAATGTTTTTTTTTTTTTTTTATAAAAAATATTTACAAAATTTTCCAAAACTTGTCATTTCTTTAAATGCACATAACAAAAAAAAATGTGTCAATCAAAGTTTATGCTGCTTTTTAAATATTTATTTTACACAATTTTTACACAATATGTCCGAAGTGTGAAAGGATTTTATGGAATTTATGTAAATAAATGTAACAAGCGGAAAATGACGCAAACAAAAAAAAATCAACGAACGTTCTTGGCCACAAATTTCCTACAAAACTGGCTAGAAAACAGTTTAAATATTGCTTTTAAAAATTCTATAACAGCCTCACACCTTAGAGCAGATCTTTAAGTTAAATCAAGATTGACACATTCATTTCGTATTAGACTATTTTTTTAGATTAATTCAGCGTATTTCATAGTCGCGCTTGATAGACTGCAGTGTTCGCTTTATTTTATTTTTAATTTATTTTATTTTTTTTATTTTTACTTTTTTTTTATTTATACATACTTTTTTTTTATTTTATTTATTTACTATTTTTTTTATGACTTAAAATTGAAATTGTTTACTTTGAAATAAAAATATTCGAAACATTTGATTATATGGAAATTTGTTTCAACTATTTTTTGTCAAGTTAAATATTTGACAGCTTCAAAATCCAAATCAAATCAAATCAATTTAATGGAATAAATATTTTGTACAATAAAAAAATATAGAAGAATCAAATTAAGTTACTTAATTAAGGATTTTACGATAAACCCAAAAAATTTTCATGCAATTTATTTTCAAGTACATATATACACATGTATATGAACTTGTACTTGTGTATGTGTATGTGTGTCTATAGTTATTTCTTTATTTGTATAAATGTAGGCGTAAGGCGCGCTACTATGCGAATTCATGTTAAAGTAAATCTAGTTTATTGCTTCCGTTTCGTGTGTCATGATTGAACTGCCAAACGCCGCCAACGCTGGCATGCGCTGCTATTGAATTCAATCGGTCGATTCAGTCACTCAGTCAGTCACTCAGTCAGTCAGTCAGACATTCATTGCCTATCTATACTATCCATCTATCCATGTATCCATCTATCTCGCTTTCACTCAATAGTGTGCTTGTTTTGACTTAAAAGCCTTTTCTAATCACTCGTCCATTGACATCCAAGTAACTGTAGCCCGCTCAACATCAGCCACAAACGTTTAAAAATGAAACAACAAAAAATACCAAAGGCCATCAACTGGTTTGTCATATGCGCGTTCAATGCGAGCAAAAAAAAAAAAAAAAAAAAAAAAAAAATAAAATTTAAAAACACAAAAAATAAAGAATCAAAACGTGTCACCGGGCGTTGATGTATTGTTTGCGGAAGCAGTTGAGTGCGCATTTGTTGACGAAATGATTGATGAAAAATATATACGATCGAATGAACGAGCGAACGAACAAGTAAATGAAAAGGGTATGCTGCTTCTTTCAGAATTCAGATTTCAGAGCACTAACTCAGTTCAGTTCATATAGTATGAAACAAAGTCACAGGTGGCACAAGTTACAGCATAGTTTAAGGCGCAGCCGCCTGTAAACAGGAAACGTTACAGACGCGGAAACGCAAAAGGATATGAACGGCTTTACAAAGTATGTGTATAATATATGCGAAGCGTAACAGCAATCAACTATAGCATATATTAAAATTTTATATCGAGCTGCAGATGCAGCTGATGGTTTGCCATCCTTTTTTTTTTATTTTTACTTGATTTTTTACTGACTTATTTATCAATCTATCTAACTATGAACTCATTCATTTAACTTGAATATATAAATACTGTTCGATTTACTGCTATGAATGTTTAGTCGGTTGACCCCATAAGGGATCACACAAAGACTAATATGGCCCTCAGTTAGCGAGTTCGTTCAGGGTTTACTAAATTTTTTTTTTTTGGCAAATGCCAGAAGTTTATTGTGAGTCCTGCTGGCCGACTCTATTAACGATGCGATCCGAGATGTACCTTGACATTTTATTTTTTTCCTAACTAAACAGTTACAGATGAGATGCTCCAGAGTCCCCACGACATATTTCCTGCATAGCTTTTGTAAAGGAGCGTTTGCTAAGCAGTGACCTGTCAGGATACCTACTAGTAAGCTGCAATATCTTCTTTGGAACTGCAGCAAGTAGTGAACTAGTTTTTCATTTGGTCTTGGGCACATTATTTTAGATATTTTACAAAACAGTTGTGTTTCTCCATTTCATTCCAAAATACGTGGTGGCAATCTTCTGCAGATTGCTGTGTAGCAAAAAAAGTGGCCTTTTGAAATTTAAGAATAGAAATAAAACCAAGCATTTCGAATTGGTGAGTTTTATACAGTCAAAAAAGAACTGTGTTGAATAGAGTGGAGACTATATGTCATCTACGTATTTGCTACATTTTTGTGAAGGTCACAACTTGCTATCTCTTCTAGAAATTTAGACAAAGTCATTAAACTCACACCACCCAAATAGCACTTCAGCTCCATATACAAAAATTTGCTTTACCCTACTTTACTCACAACTCTATATCAGTATGAGATAGCATATTATGGTCTACGAGAAAAATGAAGTTTACGTTATTATATTAAAAAATTATATTAGCAAATCTGATGGAACAGAGTACTATAGTCTGTCCCTCAACACAGCACGCTAGTCTGACCAGAAACAAACACGCACCGAATCATTTAAAAAAAAAAAAAAAAACAAAAAAGGCAAATCAAATTAGCTTCTCTGAGAAAACGAAATAATTTTGTCAAAAGTAAGTAGGTAATTTTTGTTGTTGGTTGTTTTTTTTTTACATTTTTCATTTTATTTATTTATTTATCCATCCATCTATCAGTTTGTCCATCACTACCTATGTATATTTTAAGGACACACGCGCAACATTTGTCCGCAATGCGCTTGACTTTCGTAAACAGAGGGTGAGCAAAATAGAGTTAGATATAGAGAGGGAGATACTAGTATTGAATGAATTGAGAGCGAAAAATGCAAAGTAAATAAGCAAAAAAAAAAAAAAAATAAATAAATAAAATAAAGCCAAAAAATATTGCCACAATAATGTAACCAAAAATGACACAAAGCGAACAAAAGATTAAGAGCAAAAAATAAAAAAAAAAAATTGAGCAAAAAAAAAACATTTAGACAGTCATTTAGTCATTTAGTCAGTCATTCAGTCTTCAGTCAGTCATTCAATCGCTGCAACATTCGACGTTTTATTTCAGCCTGGTTGCAAGAGTATTGTTACGTGTATATGTGTATGAGGCAGGTCAGTAGCAGCAGCAGTTACTATTCAGCGGTGAGACCATTACTCTCAATATCTATCTAACAATATCTCGCTCTATATCTTTCTCTGTGTCTGTCTCTTTCTATCTTGCCTTTACTACTTTCCATCTATAACTCCAAACTAGATTTTATAGACACTAAAGTCGATTTTTACGAATTTAGTTCAATAATTTAAAAAGCCAACAGCGCGTTATATATTTATTTAGTTTATTTCTTTAGTTCATTGTTATTGTTGTTGTTGTTGTTGATGCTGTTGTACTGAAGTTATTGTATAGAATATAGAGCAAGCAAGCAACGTAAATGGAAAGCAACAGCAAACAGAAACAGAAACATTTGACCTTAAAACAATCGAGCACTGAGTCAAATAGCCACAAATGCCCAAAACTCAGGAGACCTGACGACGGCCAGTGGCCAGCAAAACTGCTCAGTGGCATATTACTCATACGCGCTGTTGTATTTTGTGTTTTTTTTTTTTTTTTTTTTTCATAGTACATGAGCATAGTACAAAAATATATTTTATTATATAAACTGTGGCACAATCAACAGAATAAAATATCATAGAAAAAAAAAAATAAAATAAAATAAACGCAAATTTAATCAACCCAAACTTAAATGAAGCATGGCAAACCTTAAACACGCGCAAATTTGTACAGCCTTGACATTTTGTTGTATCCATTTGTGTGTATGTGTGTGTGTGTTGCTCTCTTTTTTTTTATATTATCTAACTATAACGAATACATAGTATATATGTAATATAATTTTGATCAATATTGAAAGAAGCATGCATAAAGCGATGATTTTATGTCCATCCGTTAGTTTATTTTCTACTAACTTTATTCATGAACATCTCGATAAGACAAATCGATCTAGCCATGTCCGTCTGTCTTTCTATCTGTATGCCTGACATGATTGAGGTGGAATCATTAGTATTTGCATGAAATTATGTTTGAAGCAATTTAAAAGTGTAAAACTTATTCTCAAAAAATTTAAAAAAATTTTATTTTAAAAAAATTTTAATTAAAGATTTCGTCAGCAGAAAAAAAACCTTGTAACAATTTTCAACATATTTATTTATTTATTCATTTTTTTTTTTTTTATTACGTTTCTCGTTTTTTATTTTTACATTTTTATTTTTTTTTACGTGTACAAGTTTACTTTTTTATAAATTATGCAAGTTTAATTATGGCATCAATTTATTTTAATTTTACTTCGATAGCTGTTTTTGACAAGTAAATATTAAAAGTTTTGTGCCAATTATTAAAAAGCTTAATTGAGCTATCAAATAATGCAATTAATGCAAACCACAAAACTACTAAATAAATTCTCAATCTACTTTTTGTTTTGTTTTTTTTTTTTTTTTTGTTTTTTAAATTATCGACAAATTGTTGTAAAATGTGAGGCGTGAAACATTTCTAAAAGAAGGAAGGAAGCAAGCAGCCAAATTGAGGTGGCAACAGTATCTGCGATGCATTCGTTTGGAAAAAGGTCAATAAGCAGCTTTATTATTTTTTATTTTTTTTACTTATTTTTTATTTATTATCGAACACCTTTAAACAAACAAACAAACAAACAAAGATAATAGCAAGCAACAAATTATAGCTAGCGCAAAAAGTATGCAACATTTTTTTTACGTATACGTAATATATTTGTATATAAGTAAATGTATTACGCATACGTATAGCAAACAGCAAATATAGTTGTCCTTAACACACACACACACACACACCGATAAACTCTAATATTGTCATTGACGTCGACACCAACCGTTTGTATTAACCCTTTTTCAGTTCTCTTTAAATTTTATTATTTTTATTTTTAGCGCTTAAATGTTTTTAAAGTTATTTATGTATTTTTTTTTTTTTTTTTGTTTATTATCTTCTGCAATAATTGACAGTTTGAAAGGTACATTTTATTTTAAACATAATTTTGCCTATAAAAAAATTATGTAAATGGAATTTTAGGTTGTTTGGAAGAAGATTTATAGAAGCAAATAGTTACTGAATATATCTTTTATCGAATAAGAATGATCTGGTCAACGTAAAAAAAATTTTTTTTCCCCTTTAAAACTTATGAACACGTTTTTCGTTAATCGAGCCAACCTATACGAAACGTTTGCATACGGCAGATAGACAAAGGTATACATTTAGCTTTGCCTAAAAAGCAACAACACTTTCGTATGCTTCTGCTTTGCTGAAGTCTGAATTTTTTTCTGGATTTTTTTCTTCTTTATGTATCCGTATCTAGACTAATGCATCTTTTGCTTAATTAAAATTTAACTTACAATTGTCTCCAGTAGCGATTTTTAGATAATAAGCTGTGCTGCGTTTGGCAGTTTTTATTTTTATTTTGCTTAGAGTTCTTACATTTCCGTTTTCATTTTTATTTCATTTATATTCCAAGCGGAAATTAAATTTTTCTTTATTTCGCTATTAAAGTATTTCACGTTTGTGCGTGTATTCGTTTGTTTGTTTATAAAAAAAAAAAAATATATATATTTTTTTTTTGTGTTGCTTTGAGATACTTTTTGATATAAGTTATTGAATATGCCAATTTAATGCCGCAATAGCGCCCGCATACGTTAATAGCCTTAAGTTGCGTCAACTTAACTCAACTCTTCAGATAAAACAAACAGCAAGTATGTATATATCTAAGCAGCGTTTAATGTTTAAACAGCCCGCATATCTCTTTACAGGTTGCTTAGATGTATATATTTTTTTTTTTTTTTTTTTTTTTACTTTGCATTTGTATGAACACGGCTGGCTGATAGTAGATAGGCAGATAGATAGATGTGTATATATGTGTGTGTGTGTGTGTAGCTTGTCGCATATTTACGTCACTCTTTCTGACACTTCAATTGTACCCCGCCAGCCCTCTACAGAGTCCATTCAATGACAACGTACTACATGTATCTATTTCAATTCAATTCAATCCAACATTAAACCTCAATACTCTCACTCATACACTTCATTCACAACATTCAACATGAGCAACATCAGCAGCAGCATGCCACAACACATTGTATCCGTTGCTTGTTGTTACTCTACTTGCTTCATTCTCTTCGTTCTTAGCTACGTTTCCGCTGAGTTGTACATACATAATTAAAGCGTGTTATCCTTGTTGACTTTGTTATTAATCCACTTCAGAGCAGTGGCAACACTTATTTTCTCTATTTATTTATTTTTTTTTTTTTTGTTTTGTTTTCTTTTTATGCTCGTCACACATTTAGTGTAAACGGGTATGTTTATGTTTGTTGGAAAGTTTGTAACGCATTCAAAGAAGTATTTACGATTGAGCAACTATAAAATATAGGCTTCCTTGAGCCTATATGAGCCGCAAAAAAGTATCTAAACTAAACCTTTGAGCAACACTCATCCCCCTTTGTGAAATACCCTTCTCTGATGCTCGATCATAATTAAACTATTCGATGACAGATATTTAAGCTTCGGTTCTTTTGAAGTTTAAATTTTTACTTGTTTTAATTTTTTTTGTGCTTTTACTTTTGAGTTTGCTTTTGCATTTGTTTTTTTGTTTTTGTTTTTGCGCTTGCTTTGTTTGCTTACTTTGTAGAAATTTCGTATACAATGAACTGGTGCTGGCGCTGCTGCTGCTGCTGCTGGCTGTAATTTGGCTGCTGGCTGCTGTTAATGGCACTCAAGCCTCACACAATCAGCTTACGATGCAGCATGTATTTATTTGTGTATGTGTGTGTGTGCATTTTGAAATTTTATTATGCGGAAAAAAAGGTTAATAAATGGAATTTTCAAGTTGTTAAATTGTTTATTTAGGTCTACTCACACTCATATACCTATTTTACACACACACACACAAATACATGTGTACGCATATATCATGCAAGCATTTACGCATTTCCGTTTCCGTTTGGCAAGTAATGTCGTCTGCCTGCTTTATTCAATATTAGCGTCATGCTGCCTTTTTTTTGTTTATTTTTTTTTTTCCTGAAACAAGTTTGACTTTTGGACATTTTGTTGACGTTTTGTTTATAAATAGTATTTAAGTATATTGTTTTTTTCCTCTTTGATATTTTATAACTTAAAGAATTTTCACACACACACATATTTTGGTTTGTGTGCGTGTGTGTGTGTGCTTGATTTATATTTCAATGAACGTCACACCGCAATATTATTTTTAAAAATTTCAAAAACGTCAATCAAAGTGCGTAGCATTCGGAAGTTTATCAGAAAATCTTGAGCCTGTTGTCATGGACTTCATATAGTGCGGAGCTTCTTAGCAGCTGCTTAAAGACAAGTTACCATTTATGGTGTATGAGATGCCTTTACGTGTCGCACTCTTTCTCTCTGCATACCGGCAGACGAGCATTATCCTGCTGATTTAAAAAAAATACTCACTGGTCTTAAACCTATGCACACAACTGTATTTTGGTTTGTTTATCAGTCAGTCCTTTCGTGTTATGCATATTCAAGCCTCTCGCTTTCAATGAAATTAAAATTATTTTTTTTCACTTTTTTTAAACATTAATTTATGTTGTTGTGTTTACTTTTTTTTTTTTTAAGTGTTGACACAACTACGCCATTTTGTTTCACGTTGAGTGTCAAAAGTTTATTAAAAATTTATAAATGTGCGTGTCTGTTCGATTTTGCTTTATTTCTTTATTAATAATTTTATTTTAATTTATTTTTTTAATTTTTTCATATTTTCTTCAAGTACGCTTGTGCAAGCAACATATTGACTCAATTAATTATTAAAAGTTTAAGAAAATTCTCGAATAAAAATGCAAACAGAAAGTTGCAGTTGTATTTAAGAAATAAAACAAAGAAATAAATAAAAATAAATATTTAAAAAATAAATTAACAGCAAAAAAAAAACACAAATTAAAATTAGTTTTTCTAAATTGACTTGTCAGACAAAATCTCTTTCGGTTGATTTTAAATATATTTTAAAATTCAATGATGCAATGAATATAATTCACAATTAGTTTAAAATTCATTTATAAAAATAATAATAATCTACATAATTTTTTTTTTTTTAATAATGTTTGAACTAATTGTGAATTATATTCAAGAAAAGCTTTTGTGTAACACGTTTGTATATAATATTTCTTTATTTGTACTTTACTCCTTGTTGGCTAGTTTTAAAGTTTTTTTTTTTTCATTAATTTTTTTTCATCGTTGTTGCACTTCGTAGTTGCCATCATAGTTGTCGCATTATTATATTTTTATATTTAAATATTAAATATATTTTTTTTTTTTTTTTTTTTGCTCTTTTGTCGCTTCTGCTTTTAATGTGCATAAAATGTTTTTATTATATTTAAATGTATAAAATATGGAAAAGAAAGTGAAGTAAAGTAAAATAAAAGCATAAAAAAAGTAAAAAGGAAATTATAAAAGAAAAAAAAGAAAGGACTCTGTGTGCAGTAAAGTAATGCAACCAAGGCGACAGCATAAACTTTGCTGATTATGTTTCACGCGCAGACCTAGCGGCAAAGAAATGTTAATGGTACGATACGGTATGGGTATGGTTTGGGTATGGTTCTCTGGACTGCAACACGGACGTAGCAGAAAAAAGAAGCATACAGAAGAGTTTGGGCTAACACAAAGTTTATATGCTGTTCAGTTGCAACAGCTATTAAAAGCCTGGATTTTCTTGCATTTTACAGTGAAGTTAAAAATAAATATGTTCCAGGTTTATTACAGAATTATATTAAAAAAATTTTTTATTAACTAAACACTTCTCTACTTATTTTAACTTATTAAATTGGCTTATTACAAATTGCAAACAAAACAAAACAAAAAAAAGAATATAGAAGTGCACAAAACAAAACAAAAAAAAAAAAAAAGAAGGTGTACAACATGCAAAAAGGTGTTTAAAACTTTTTTTTTTGCATTTAAAGCAAAAAAAAAAAAAAGTGAAGTTATGCACACAAAAATGCTAAGAACTTTATTTTAATTTAAATAAAAAAAAATAAAATAAATAAAAACTGTCTACGTCCAAAGACGCTCGTTGTCAGTCAGCCTTAAAAGCAGCACAAAAGAAAAGAATTGCTCAACTGAAAATTTTTTGTGTTGCGCAAAAAGAGTTGAAGTGAAAAAAAAAACTGCTATTGCAGCAGAGGAAAGGCACTACAACAATATTTACTATTTAACTTTATAATTTTGAATTTGCATTACATTGATTTACAGAACAAAAGACAAAGTTAATAACATAATTATAAGTTAGTTCATTAAAATTAAATAAATAAATAAATAAATAAGAAAACAATTTTATTAAAAACTATCTTTAAATGGAAATGCTAAAAAGATTGATGGGCTCTAACTCACTTTATCACTATTATTTGTCTCAGTATCAATATTTATGTTGTGCAATTATTAAACAAGAAGCTCGATTTAATGCTTTGTAAGAGCTCTAAACAAAATAATAATTAATTAAAGTAATGCAGTAATTTAGTGTCTAACAAAACTTCTACAAATTTTAATTCGAATAATTATGAAATGTGAATATTTTATTGCTTTTGTATGTTCACTTTCATGAAGGAGACGTCGTAAGCCCCACAGGAGGTCTTGATCAGCTCGATGCGACGAGTCGATCTAGCCATGTCCGTCTGTCCGTCTCTTCATCTGTGATACATTCGCTTAGTTTTAAAGATGTTGAGCTAAAAATCGAAACTTAAGCTTCTCTCGATTCTAGGGTGTTTGTATACTAAAATTTGAGTGCCACGCCCACTCTAAGTTGTAGCCACACCCCATTTTTACGTAACGAGCCAATAAGATACACACCAGCTTACATCCCATTTTCTTATATTTTAAGAAAATTATGGTTTACCTGTTTTATTTTGCTTAAATTTGATAGCACATATTTTTAAACTTGAGTTGTTTGAGAACATTTATTTCCACTAGAGATGTGCGTCGGAACGGGTATTCCGTGGGTTCCGCTTACTTTTAATTATAAAAACCCAATTATTTATTTGATTTGTTAATCAAAAAGCTTAAAAACTAAACAGTGCAGTATTATAATATATAAAAATTTTCGTTTCGTTCTTAAAGTTATAGAGACCCAGCGGAACCCATGAGAATCCGCGGTATTTCCATTCCGACGCACATCCCTAATTGCCACCCAAAAAATTTCGATGTTTCAGCTAAGCCACTGTTGACGGGTATCTAAGCTTTGCTCCTAACAAACTTAACGTTTTCCTTGTTTTTTTTTTTTTTTTTTTGGTTTGTTATTTATAGAGAGTGAAACAATGCAAACACTTAATCTTTTTGCACGTGGCAATAACTATAAACAAAGCAACGCAAGAATCTAAAAAGGCAAACGTAATTTTTACGCCTTCATTTTTTGTTTTTTTTTTTTTTTGTACTCATTGCGAACACAGCTCAGATCAAGGATAAAAAATAAAAATGATGAAACAAGTTGCAGCTCATCAAATGATTCAATGGCAACAACAACAACAACACAACAACCGTCATTAAGCAGGCAAGTAAGAAAGGCGCAGAAAATTTTCATTAAAAAATTACGTATACGCACAGGTGTCTTCATTCATTCACTCATTCATTCATTCCTTCATCGTTTGTTTACACTGCTCCTCACTTTTGTTATTGTTCATTTTTACATTCACTCATGTATGCATGCAAATAGGTTTGCCCGTTCGTCCACATATTGTATCTGTATGTCTGTCTTATGTGTATCTTTTATCTGAATATCTTATCTATATACACGCTAAAAGGAAATTGTAATTTGTTACGTTAATGTCAGCATTTTGTATTTTTTGTTTTTCTTATTTTTTTATTCATTTTTTTTTCATGCTGCTGCTGCTGCAATACACTCACTGCGAAGTCATTGCTTTGTTCGTACTATTTTCAGTTCAGTTTAATGTTTTCAGCTACTTGCTGCTTGCTACTTTCAGCTTGCTGCTTTCTCTTAGCCTAGCTGTTCTTCATTTGCCAATGTCATTTAAAAACTTTTCACTTTTTGACTTAAATTAAAATTTCCGTTTTAATCGCTATCATTAGCCCCGTCATTTAATAGCCTCTTCATGTTAACGCGGTTGCTTATTATAGCATTTCCTGTCGTTCATCCTGAATGTCCATCCGTTTCTGTGTCTGTCTGTCTGTCTGTCCGTTTATACTATACGTCTGCTGCAACCATCTGTTTGTTTTTTTTTCTTTTAACGTTTGTGTTTTTGGTGCTTTCTCGTTTCTCTTTTTTTATTATTTATTTTTTGTTTTTATCAAACAACCTTTACCAACATTCGCGTCGTTGGTTATATTGATGTCGGGTTTTTTGCAGCCAATGACGGTAACGTCAATTTGACCGCATTAAATATTTATAATTTTAAATTGAAGTGTAAATGAGAAAATACTGCAATGAATTTTTATAACGAAAGCACATAAACATAAAAAAAAAAAAACAGAAAATGTGTTCACACACACAACAAAAAAAAAAAAAAAAATCGGACATCAAATGTTGCACATCACTTGAAGCGTTACGGCTCGATTTTGCTACTCATTTTTATTAAAATTAAATATTACCTATAAAATTTTTTTATTTTTATTTTTCTGTTTACTATTAGAGTTAAATTTTAAGTTTGTTTTCATTTCGTTATATTTTTTAAGCTTTTAAAGAATAAAAGAAAAATGCTAATAAAATAAATAAGCTGTTTTATGTCAGCTTATCAGTTGCGCGCATAAAGAAGCTATTAACTTTATTAGAAAGAGCGAGAGCGCATGAGATTTTTGCTTTCACTTCAACATAAAGAGTTCAAGCCAATTATTGCTGGAATATTTTTCTGTCGAAGTTGTTAAATTTTTTTCAAAAGCACGCACGTATCTTTAATTCTTTTTTTTTTTTTTTTTGGACAGTTGAGCTGAGTTATAAAATTTGATTTGAAATGTTTTTTTTTTTTTACCTTTTTTTTATGGAAAAACTGTTTAGTTTTTGAAATATATCAACTTTAATCAAATCAAAAATTACAGCATTGCCAGAATTTTAGTAAGATTAAATTATGCTCATTGTCATAGGCTTTACAGTAAAAGGCTTCTGGATTGTGTTTCTGCTCATTTTATAAAATTAAAAATAATCTAAAAAATCAAATTTGATCATTAAATGCGTGAAGATTATTAGGACAAATGAGTTATTTATGATAGCACTTCGTATACAGCATTTGTTTTAATTTTAATTACCAAACTTGAAGCCATTCGCTCTATAAATAACATTTTTTTTGTACAAGAACTAGACAAAGTTGTATCTAAAAGTGGGCGTGGCACATTAATTTGAACATACAAAGTACACAGAACCAAGAAAAGCTTAAGTTTCAAATTGGAGCATAATATCTTTTAAAACTGAACAAATAAATTAGAGCAACAAACTTACAGATGTACGGACAGACGGACAGAGCTAGATCGACTCATCTCTTTAAGCTGTTCATGTATATTAATATATTATGGTGTCTACGACGTTTACGTCACAAACTTTTTGACAAATTTTAAATTTAATTTTATAAAGGTACTCCCCTATATAAATCAATAAATATATTTGTTTGATTTCACTTAATACGCTATAACTTTCATTCTTTATGTTTGTATGAGCTTATTATTATCGTTTACATTTTCTAGTCAAATTATGTTCGATATTTTTGCTATTGCATCGATGCTAAAGAATTTGAAAATTCAAATTCTTAAAAATTTTGGAATACAACAAATTTTAACTATTCAATTTTAAAGCTTATAGAAATTTTCTTTCAGCTTAAGTTAAGCAATAGTTTTCCAATGCATATGCAAGTTTCGTTCTTGAATTGAATTGAAAACGAAAAAACAATTTTGAAAAGTGATCTTGAGCTGTCAGAAGCATGCCAACTGCAATTATGTTTTATCTTTCAAAGAACAAAAAACTCGATTTCTTAATTAGTGACAACAGCAGCATAGGCAGTCTAGTACAGCTCAATATTTTCTATTTCTATAAATTATATTTAATTTTTGAAATTTTATTTATTTTTTTTATTTTTTTTTTTGTTTATTTATTTTACTTTATTTTTTTTTTTTTTTTGAACTCATAGAACAAAAATTAATGCACAAAAATAGCCTTATTCTGCTTGATTTAATTATATACTTGATATATTAAAATTAAACTGCATTCTTTCTAATTATCACACTTCATATTACTACAACTTTATACACACACACACACACACATACATATACAGCTTATCAATTTGTCAACTTTGTTAAAGTTTGAGTCAACTGCATAAAACTATTTTGTATAGTTTTTTGCAACTAACTCCAACTAACTTAAATTATAAATACTTAATGTATCAATTACAAAATTTTAGCATTGATTATGTAGATTAAGACTAAAAATTTTGTAGAAAATACTTTAAAATTTAATTTATTTAATTAAAAAATATAAAATTTTTATTATTTTTTTATATATATTTTGCTTACCTTTTGCACAATATTTCATGCTTTTACTTTGTGTTACACTTTGAATTGCTGCATTTGGCGTTTGAAGTTGATTAATGATTTAACTCAAAACACTTAATTAAACAGATTCATAATTTTTTTTTTTTCTTTATTTTGTATTCTAAGTCTTCTTTTGTTTTTTGTTTTACACTTTTTATACGCGTGGTCTTTTGATTTTATATTTACTGCATAAAAAAAAAAAATATTGTCTTTTTATGAATTTGCAAGAACAGAAAATAAAATAAAAATTAAAATAAAATAAAAAAATTTATACTCAAAGTAAAATAAAATTTAATTAGCTGTGTTCATTTGCAGCGTAACGTACATTTTTGTAACTATAAAACTATTAAATTTGTAAGAAGATACAAATCATATTTAAAAAAAAAAAAAAAGGTAATAATAATTTAATGGTTTCATATTTAATTTTTTTTTTTTTTTTGGGGTTTTTTTTAATTGCACGTTATAGTGCACCCAGTTCCACTCAAGTAAAAATATAAAAAAAAAAAGAAAACATTAAGAAAAAAAATTAAAAATAGAAACGCGCACATGAACACAAAACGACAATAAGAATTTTCAATTTTCAGCAATTTTTAATTGGTTTCAATGGAGCCTTAGCTACAGCTACAGATACAGCAGTAGATGTTGAAATTGTTTCCGCATGCGGCACGTGCTGCACAAAATACAGCAGCAGTAGCAGCACAAAAATATAATACAACACGCACACAGATATAGCACAAAACACATCAAAGATGCACTGTGCAACAGACACAGATGATATTACCAAATAAAAAAAAAAAAAAAAAAAATTATGTGTTTTAGACTTTTCTTTACGCACAACTTTAGTAGTTACACTTGCATCACTTAAAAGTGATTTAAAAAAAAAAAAAAAAAAAAAAAAACAATTATTTTTGTGCACAATTTTTGTAAAGTTTCAAATGCATTTTGCATTTATACAAAAAAAAAAAATTTTTTTTTTGAAAAAAAAAAAACAAACAAGCAAATTAACTTACAACAATAAACGTAAAGATCAGCAAGAGAATGAAATCATATCAACGATTTAAGTGTGACAAATTGCAGAATGAATGATGCAAAGCTCAGAATAATGCGCTGCGTTGCGTTACACGTCTCGTTCTTGATTTGACTTGACTTGCAATACGATTCGGACGCGTATTTCTAAACTATTTACGTTTTTTTTTCTCTCTTATTTTTCTTTTTAAGAATTATTTTTTTATTACTTTGCGAGTTACTGCGACCGTTTCGTATTAGCTCACGTACTCGACTAAATTGAACTGAACTAAACTGAGCTGAACTGAGCTGAGCTGTGCTATGCTATGCTGACTAACCGAGCTAACTGACTGAATGACTGACTGATTCACACACTAACTTAACAGACTAAACTTGCTGGTTGGCTGCTGGCTGCTGGCTGGTTGCTTGCCTGCATGTCTGTTTGCCTGTTTTAACCGAACGCAAAGCCGAAATTGAAATTTTAAGCAGAACAGAAACAGAATTCTGAATTCAAACTGAAAGTTTTACTGTGTGACTGTGTAATGGCGACGATGATGGCTGCTGCTTGCTCGCGTTAAAAATGACGTTGCGTTCTGTTGATGCTGTTTCATTATAAGCGCCATAATGTATGCTATTTTTTTTTCAGCCAATTACATTGCAACATCTTTAACAGTTTGGGCATTTTAACAGCATTTTTACAGTCAGTTAACAGATATTTTACATTATACTATTTGGTTCGTTTACTTTCGTGTTTAATTCGGGTTTTGTTCGACTTAATTCGGCTTGATTTGTTTCTGTTCTGTTTTTTTTGCCGGAAGGCAGCAGCAGCAGCAGCAAGCAATGTAAACAAATAATGTTCATACAGCATCAGCAGCAGCAGCAACATACGACAGCACTTCAACGAAGACGACGACGACGACGACGAGGAGAACGACAACAACGATGACGATGACGATGCGAACGACAACACAGAACCACGTGGCTGTTGATTTAACCGCCATCGCCGCCTTCGATATTGTCCCATTCTGTTTAGCAGCGCCGACATTGGATCTATGCCAAACTCAAGCATAATGTACACTGTGCGTAAATGAAGTACAGTGCATATTTAAGTCAGTAGTCAGTAGTCAGTGTAGCATAAACGCATTGCCCGCGGGCACAACAAACCGAAGTCAATGTCACACGTTAAGAGAGTTTGAGAGTTTGCACAATTGTCGTTACGCAAACTATCAAAAAAAAAAAAATGCAGCTTGTGCATCACAATTTTTCGTATTTAAAATCAAGACAAATAATATATCCTTGGTTATTGCAAATCTTTAGAAATTTATATATATTGTAGCATACATTTAGGCTGCATTTAGTTGACTTTCTGTAATATTGTAAATTAGCTCTTGAAGATTAAACATTTTCAACTTTAACAGAAAACAAAGTATTTTTTACGCTGACCCAATAGTCAATTGAAAATATATGAAATTCAGCAGTTCAAAAAGCCTAAATTCACACTACTTCAAGAGTTACTTTGTAATAAATAATTTGTATATTTTGATTATAATTTCTATTTAATGCAACATGAAAATTAAATTTGTATTTCTTGCAGTGACTCTTTGACTCTTTGTGCAAGAGTAAACAAAATGCCGCTACCACGTGGCCAAAAGTCCATGTGCGTATGCAGACGTTTCACAGCATTTTAGTTCAACTATTGAACGTATGTCCTTTAGGCTCTGCAAAATCATAAAAGCTGCAATAGATATGGTGAAAAGTTTGCTGCTACAAAATAATTCAAAACTTTAATAATTAAACTTAAATCCAAATGCATAAATTTTTTCTAACTAATTTATTTTTAATTTTTTAATCTTGCTGCTTCTTAAATTTAATATTTACTAAAACATTGATTCCCCCTTTTAAACGCAGTGATATGTACTCGCATTGAGATAAAACTTTATTTTGAAAAGCAGTCATTTTTGAAATGGTAGTACAGTTTATACAGCAAGCAGTGCTTTTTTAACAGCTGCAAAAAAAGAGGTTTCACGTTTCGAACCTGTTCAAAACAACATTTTAAGTGTGTGAATTACAAAGTTTTTATCATAAAAAGCTCACTAATATGTCCCAAAGTTAAAATTTGATTGGGACAATTTACAAGGATTTAAGCTTTTTAAATTGTAGCAACTTATTTTGTACAACACTATTAAAAAAAACAACATAAAGTTGTAATGTTTTCAAGTTGTTTGATTATACAAACTCCCGGATTGTGTCTAAATATGTCTCAGTAAAAAGATGTAGTGCATTGTTTGAAAAAGCTTGGCGTTGTCCGCTCTACATATAAATACATATAAATTTAATATAGCTTTTACAACTTCTTCGCTCTCGGATAACTGGAAAATGGGAAAATTATTTCGAATCTTACATATAATCGGCAAGCCACAATGTGCAGTATGCAAGGCTTTCCCGGACATTGTTAAACAGTTTAGTCCAATGGGACTAGCGATGAATGAGAGTAAAACGAATAGCTTAGTAATAAGAGTAAGACAATCTGTGAGGATAAAGAACTTCAACTTTGATGTTGTAGAAAACTTTGTCTACTTAGGAAAGGATGTAAACACCGACAAAAATACCAATCAGGAAATTAAACGCTTGGTCTCGATAGGCAAATGCGAAATAGAGTTCTGTTCAGAGAAACAAATATTGAACTCATATGACAATTCTAATGTTTGGCTCAGAAGCATGGGTCATGTCAGTATCGGATAAGTCGGCGTTGAGCGTATTTGAGAGAAAAATACTTCGAAGAATCTTTGGTCCAGTCAGAGTGGGTAATAACATTCGTATTTGCACGAATGATGAGTTTACGAGCTATATAAAGACATGGACATAGTCCTGGGCTATTCAGCTGCGTCGGATAAATACAGAGTCTCTGGGTAGAAATTTTTATGCGCAAAACGTGAACCAATTCGGAGGGGTACGTTGGGCGGACCTGATCTTGGAAGACATCCGCAAGATTGGTATCGACGAGCACTAGACAACAAACACTGGGAGAGAACCCTAAGTGCAACCATGGTCAATAATCAGCTGAAGCGCAAAGTATATAAAAATAAATTGCATAAATAAGAACTTTTTTTTTCACTTGAATTTCTCATTTTATTGTACTTCAATTGTGTTTTATAATATTTCACCATCAGTTTTACATGTATGTATATATAATATTTTCTTTTGTCTTAGTGTGTTTTCTTTTTTTTTTTTTTTTTTTTTTTTTTTTTTTTTTTTTTTGGTTTTTTGTTTGTTTTTGTTTTTTTTTTTTTTAATTTTTTTTTATATGCATTCAATAATAATATACATAAATCATTCTTGCATATATATATATATTTTTTTTAATATTATTTCTTTATGACACTTTTTAACACTTTTCTTTTGAATATTTTTTCACATTTAATTTATTTTTTTATACAGCTGCGTTCAGTGAAATAGCACCAAAAAAAACTTTTTTAAAATCTGACTCGCAATAATATGAAAACTATAAAAAATATAATATGATGTTTTATATATATAATTTTAAAGGCCCCTATTTATACGCCCCTAGATTTGTAGCACCATAACGTAACTTTCTTTTAAACTCAAAAATGTAATTCAAAAAGTTTTTCAATATTTTAAAAACATAACAACAATTTTTTTAAAAATAGAGTTTAAATTTAATCATACAACGTTTTGTTTAAATTGGATCAATAGCTAATTAAGTAGGTTGAAGTAGAACGGCTGTAACTTATAAACTATATATTTCATTTATTGCGTTCTTTACAGTTTATATGAACGAATATTTCGGCTTTAATAAAAAGTAGAATGGTATATTAACCAATAAAATCGTATGTAAAACATTATATCATATCATGTCTAGTTTTCTTATTATAGTGACTAAAATTTTTCAAATAAAATTTTGGTGCTATTTCTCTGAACGCAGCTGTACATATATAAATTTTTTTTTTTTTTTATTTTAGTATTTTTAATTTTTTGTTTTATTCTTTTTCTTTGTTTTGCAATCTACACACTATTTTCATACTTTTTAGACCAACATTTTCACTTTATTAGTTAGTTTTCTGTGTATAACTTTTATTTCTTTAACACAATATTTTTATATCATTTTCATTTTATCTTTTTAACATTCAAATATAATATTTTATAATTTTATATATACATATTTATATGTTTATATAAATATAAACATATAAATATTTACATATATAAATATATTTATTTATATAATTATATAAAATAGCGACAATTTAAATATTGTAGACAAAAATTAATTGTATACATATAAATATTTTTTTCTTATATATCTTGTGTCATTGAATTAATTTGTAGATTTTTTTTCTCATTAAAAATTTAACTAATAAATTTATTATTGTTATTTTTTTTTATGCATATAGATTTAATTATTTATTTTTATTCCATTTTTTTTTTTAGTTTTTTTTAATTTTTTTTTTTAAACTTAAATAATTACATATATGCACTAATGCAAACATATATTTATATATATATTTTTATATAATAACATACACACATATAAGATTTTTTTTATTTTTTGACTAAAGTCAACCTAAAGTAAATACGCTGCTGCACAAAACAAATTTTTATTTCTTTTATTTTAAGCTGTTTTTTATATATATATATATATATATATATTTTTTTTTTAAATAATATCAAACTATGCACATTATTTATTAAGTTTTCTTTAGTAATCATTTTATATGTATGGCGTTTGTATCTTCAGAATCCTTGGACTGACTGATTACTTATAGTTTTTTTTTTTTTTTTTGAACCATCTTAAAAGATTTTGCACGACTTCAGTTTGTATTTTTTCTTTTTAACTAATAATATATATATAATAATATATATATTTTTATTTTAGTTAGCATGCAACATTTATTTTAACTTTTCGTATTCTTAATAATTTTGTTTTTACTTTTTTTTTTTATTCGAATTTTTTTATTTTTTTGCATTTACTTTTTTTTTTTTTTTTTTAAGTTTTTTCCAAGTTTGAAAAGTATTTTGACGAATTTTAATTAAAAAAAAAATTGTTCAGCTTTTTAGTTATTAAATACATAAATCAAAATCAATTTTTCAATGAATTTTCATAAAACCACAATTTTTTGCATTATTATGAAAATAATTAGTTAACATTTTGCTGTTTCCGGTATTTTTTTTATATACATATATGTATATATATGGGCTAATATTGCATTGTGTGATTTTTACATTGCTTCTTAATGCTTTTGAAGAGTACTTCTTTCAAATGGCTTAAACGAATTAAATTAAATGGTTCTTTACGAACAAAAACCGTGGTCGTTGTACGTTTTGTGAATTTCACTGAATTTCGCATTTAAAATAAATTTTAAAAAATCTAATGAACATTTGAGTAATTTATAATGGCTTACACGAGCTCCAAATAACGTTTCGTTAATTGTGAATTGTAGACGTTACGTTATGGACGTTAAACTATTAAAACCGTCGCTTTTCGTTGATAACGTTTTCAACCAGAATTTTATAGTTATATAAATAACTGGAAACGTATTTTTTAGTTATATATATTATGATGCATATGCATCATAATATATTTGAAATCAAATTAGAGCAATTTCAATTTTTTTTAGTGGTGTACCTTTTTTCGGATTAGCCAATCTATATATAAACATATAACTCTTTGTTTTTTTTCATATTATTTTCATAATCTTATATTTTTTTTATTTATTAATTGTTATTATTTTTTTTATTATTATTTTGAATTATTATTTGTAGTTATTATTTTTTATTATTATTTTTTTATATATTTTTTTTTTCTTTTAAAGCGTAATGAAGAAGAAACATGAAGTTTAAGTAAGCTATAATTATTTTTTGTTTTAAATATTCTTTGTAATTATTACCTTTAAATGGTAAATTATTTTATTATGTTATTAAAAATAATAATTTAAGAAGAAAACGGTGGTTTCATTTTGTTCTATTTTGCTTGATTTGCTTGCTATGGTTCTACCATAACAAGAAATTTATATATTTGTTTTTTTTTTTTAGTATTTTATATACTCTTAAATATATTTTGATTTATATATATATATATTTTATTTAGTTATATATATTGTATATATCGAATTTATTATTCATTTTCCATTTAAATGACACAAATATAAATTGATTTCTTTTATTCTTTGTCATAGTTTAGTTTAAAGTTTAAAAAACATAAATTATATTTCAAGATTTTTTCCTTTTTAATCATTTTTTTTTTTTTTTCGTTAAATATTTCTTTTAGTTTAGTTTTAATAAGTTTTTTTTTTTTAAGTAAGCAAGATTATTTCAATTAATTATTTAATTGTCACCAACAACCAGAAGTTTTTTTTTTCTTTATTTTTGCTTCATACTATTCTTGAGTCTCGGTTACAGAGTTTGTAAGTTTTTTTTTTTTAATTAGTTAAGAATATTGTATAATCCTTCTTTTTTATTTCATTTGTCTAAATAGAAGTTAAGTACATAAGTATGTATAATAAGAATATAAATATATTTTATTTTTTCAAAGTTTAGCTCATCAAGTTGATTGATACGGGTAAAGAGTTTATTTCTTTTAATATTTTTAGTATGTATGTATACATAAATATATAGTTTGCACTCAAGTTAATTTATTTTTTAAATATATTTTATATACAAAAATGTGTGTTTGTGTATTTTATATATATATATAAATATATATATATATCTATAGATGTATGATGTATCTTTGTGTAATGTTGATTTGTGCTAAGATTTTTAGCTTGTTTTAGAAAAAACTTTGTCGTTGCTAAAAATACGAATTTTATTTACTTTTTATTTAAAAATACTTTTCGTACAGCCATGTTCTCAATTTCACGCCAAAGTAATGAGATTGAAAATCATTAGCAACAAATTAAATTAATTTTGAATTTGTCAAAATTAAATTTAAGACTTTTGTTTAAATTTGCTTACCGAAAAATGAGTTTTTTTTTTTTAATTTCACTTTTGATCAAATGTTGTGAAAGTGTAATTGGGAACAAGAGCTATAAACTTCGAAACAAAACATCAAAAATATGAAAAATATTACAGCATTGGCCAACAGTGCTGCAAAAGCAGTGTAGACCCTAAATTCTTTTATAAAAAAAATACCATCAAATAACAAAATATCCACACTATACACGCTTATTTGATGTTTCAAAGCGCTAAGCTAAAGTAAGGACGAACAATTTTATTTGCTGCGTTGCTAGTGATTTTTATTTCGAATGATGATAAAAAATATATTAATTCAATTTTAAAATTATGCAATGATAAAATGAACTGAATAAAAATGCTTTTGGTGACGAAACGTTTCCCAGTTACTACTCTAAAACCACCACCACTGGTTTGAATAGTCAATATATTTCACATCAAAGCATCGTGACTGTTCATCACTTACACACCTTTTTTTTTTTTTTTTTTGTATGCATAACTTTTTGGTTGTCCTTTATTGAATTAATAATTAAGAAATTAAATTATTATTAATAAATATTTAATTAATTAATTAACTATTATTTTAAACAATTGATAAATATTTGATTTAAAATAATTTAAAAAATTTTAAGCAATGCACTCTGTTAAGCTAAATAATATCTTCGGATAAATAAAAAAAAAATACTATAAAAATATTTTTTTTTTTTTTTGCCAATAACTTTTGTTAATACACAAACTATTTAAAGCATTACGCTGCTTAAAAATGTTTTTGATAAATGTTTATATATATATTTTTTTATTATTTTTATTATATTATACATATATTTTTTTTTATTATATATTTTTATTTTATTTTTTACAATATTTTTTTTTACTATATTTTGTTTATTATATTTCTTTTAATATTCTTTTAATTTTTTTTTTTTATTATTACTTTATTATATTTCTTTTTTATTGTTTTTTTTTTTATATTTTTTTTTTTTTTTATTATATTTTTGTTTATTATATTATTTTTTCTATTATAATTTTTTTATTATATTTTTATTTGTTTTATTTTTACATTTTTATTATTATATTTTTTTTAATAAATTTTTTTTTTATTGTATTTTTATTATTTGTTTTGTTTTATCCTCTTTTTTTATTATTTTTATTTGTATTATATAAACTTTTTGTATTATATTTTTATATTATATATATATTTTTATTATATTTTTTTTTATTATAGTTTTTATAAATATATCTTTTTTTATTAGAATTATTATTTGTTATTATTATGGTTAATATTATTTTTTATTATTTTTATTATTTTTATTATTTTTATTATTTTTTATTATTTTTATTATTTTTATTATTTTTATTATTTTTATTATTTTTATTATTTTTATTATTTTTATTATTTTTATTATTTTTATTATTTTTATTATTTTTATTATTTTTTACTATTTTTATTATTTTTATTATTATTATTATTTTTATTATTTTTATTATTTTTATTATTTTTATTATTTTAATTATTTTTATTATTTTTATTATTTTTATTATTTTTATTATTTTTATTATTTTTATTATTTTTATTATTTTTATTATTTTTATTATTTTTATTATTTTTATTATTTTTATTATTTTTATTATTTTTATTATTTTTATTATTTTTATTATTTTTATTATTTTTATTATTTTTATTATTTGTATTATTTTTATTATTTTTATTATTTTTATTGTTTTTATTATTATAATTATTATTATTAAAAATGTTATTAATATATTTAACATTTTAAACTAATTATTCTTTAAAAATAGGACCTGAAGTTTAAATATTTGCTAGTTTTATATATATTTGATTGCTAAGACTACAAATATAATCAACAATTTCTATATAATAAGCATCAACAAAGTATATAAAATATTCTAAATGCGTTTTTGATTATATAATTTTTTTTATTTGCGCAGTGATGTTCTAATTTGTAATGTTTATTTTTTTAAATATTTTTGTATTAATTTTTCTACTAATATTTTATATATATTTAATACATTACTATTAGACACACATTCAAATCACAAATTATATAATATATTTCTTTACTAGTTATTTAATTTGTACCTAAA